>PVKC010035549.1:0-13438 GCA_004027635.1 Crocidura indochinensis | reverse complement strand
TTGTGTGTGTGTGTGTGTGTGTGTGTGTGTGTGTGTGTTTTGCTTTTTGGGCTACATCCGGTGACACTCGGGTGTTACTCCTGGCTGTGCACTCAGAAGTCGCTCCTGGCTTGGGGGACCACACGGGACGCTGGGGGATCGAACCTTGGTCCGTCCTAGGTTAGCGCTGGCAAAGCAGACACCTTACCTCTAACGCCACCACGCTAGCCCCTCCTTTGAAATTCTTAACTCGTTTAAGTAAACTCTTAACCAAGCCTTTGCTAACATTGATGCAAAATAAATTAATTAAAAAAAGAGAAATGGTAACCATAACTCCTGATTTTATTTTATTTTATTTATTTATTTTTGGTTTTTGGGCCACACCCGGTGACGCTCAAGGATTACTCCTGGCTACACACTCAGAAGTCGCTCCTGGCTTGGGGGACCATATGGGGAACCGGGGGATCGAACCTCGGTCCGTCCTAGGCTAGCGCACAAGGCAGGCACCTTACCTCCAGCGCCACCGCCCGGCCCCCAACTCCTGATTATTAAAGCTCTATTTCTTTCTTTTTGAGAGAGAGAGCAATATTTTTCCATTTGACTTTTTTTTTTGCATAATTTCATCATTTCTTCCTTTCTTTTTCCCTAGAGATAAATAATAATTCTATTGTATAAATAATACTGCACCTTTATCCACTCATTTATTAGGCACCTTAGATTATTTCCATGTACTTATAGTAAAGCTAAATTTGGGGCTGGAAGAGAGAGTACAGAGGGTAAGGCATTTGCCTTACCTGAAGCTATTCCCAATTTCATCCCTGGCACCACATTTTAGTTCGTAGAGCATCACCAGGAGTCACTCCTGAGCACAGAGCCACCGATAGGTCGTGAGCACCATTGCATATTCATTCTCTCTCCCCACTCCCTTCTCTCTCTTTCTCTCTCTCTCTTTCTCTCTCTCTCTTTCTTACCATACCAACTATCTTTACAATTATTTTTGAGTATGCTTTTATAGAGAACAGGAATTTCAGAATGAGATTGAAGGGTTTATGGTTTCTTTCTTTTCCCCATAATTAACATAATTTTTCTAAGCACACCTTTGTTTTCTTTATGTTTAGGTGCGACTTTGAATGATAAGGATGATGAATCTCTTCCTGCAGAAACTGGCCAAAACCACCCATTTTTCCGTCGCTCAGACTCCATGACGTTCCTTGGGTGCATACCCCCAAATCCCTTTGAAGTGCCTCTGGCTGAAGCCATTCCCTTGGCGGACCAGCCTCATCTGTTGCAGGTCTCTTACACAGTCTTAACTTTCTTTTGAATCAACCATTTGTTTTGAAGTGTTGAGTGTAACAAGAATATTTCTGTTAAAATTTCAGCCAAATGCTAGAAAGGAGGATCTTTTTGGCCGGCCAAGTCAGGGTCTTTATTCTTCATCTGCCGTTAGTGGGAAGTGCTTAATGGAGGTCACAGTGGATAGAAACTGCTTGGAGGTAAGAGACATGCATCTTCAAAATCTATTTCTGGGGGCCCGGGAGATAGCATGGAGGTAAAGCGTTTGCCTTTCATGCAAAAGGTCATCTGTTCGAATCCCGGTGCCCCATATGGTCCCCCGTGCCTGCCAGGAGCAATTTCTGAGCATGGAGCCAGGAGTGATCCCTGAGCACTGCCGGGTGTGACCCAAAAACCACCAAAAAAAAAAAAATCTATTTCTGGATAACCTCTTGATCCAGCAGCAGAAGTTTGGGGATAATCATTAATTCAGAATACTGGGCCAGAGCTCTGGTATAGTGCAGATAAGACACTTGCCTGACATGTAGCTGACCCAGATTCAATCTTGCCATCTCATATGGTCCCCCAAGCACTGCCAAGAGTTATTCCTTATTGCGGAGTCAGAAGTAATACTTGAGCATTGTCAGGTGTGGCCCCAAATCAAACCGCCTTAGAAAGTAACAGAATTCCAGCAGTGTCATAAAACTGACTTGAGACTTACTTGCTGTGTCAGCTGTCTTTATATGTGGCATTTGGGGGGCAGGAGGGATAGCACAGCAGTAGGACATTTGCTGCCAACCTGGGACGGACCCAGCTTTGATCATCCCTGGCATCTCATATGATTCCTTGAGTTTGCCAGGAGCAATTTATGATCACAGAGCCAGGAGTAGCCCCTGAGCACATCTGGGTGTTGCCCCAAAACAAACAATAAAGGGGCAGTTTTATTATGTACTTTGTCTACTTCACAGAATTGCTGAAACTTTTTATATGTGTGTTTTTTTGGTGCTCAGGACTTACTTCAAGCTTTGCACTCAGGGATCATTTCTGGTGAACTCGGGATCAAATGGGTTGCCTGAGATGGAACCCAAATCAGCCCTGTGCAAGGCAGGTGCCCTGTTTTCATATCAACTTATATATGACATGGCTTGAAAAAATTTTTGACTCTAGAATGAGTCGTTTAATAATATTTAATGTTTATGCTATCACCTTGAGCACTGCTACCCATTTAGAGAAAGCACTGAAGATGGGGAGTCAGGTCAAGTTTTTCTTTGTTTTATTCTATTGTAGTTCATTGAGTACACGGTTAAAGAAAGAGGCTGCTTTTCTTGTTGAAGGCCTGGATTTAGCCCCAAGCAGTGTCCTTGAGCTCTACTGTATGTACTAAGGCCCCATACACCCTGCAAAAAAAAAAAGAGAGAGAGAGAAAAAAAAAAGCAAAAGCATCCCTTCTCCTCGGGCCAGAGATAAGGCAGTGGGTAGGGGCTTTGCACACAGCTGACCTGAATTTGATCCCTGGCACCCCATAAAACCCTTGAATGTATATATATACACAGACACAGACACACAAATTCCTGACTCTGGAGCTCTACTGGGTATGTCTCAGAAAACAACAGCAACAACAACAAAAAAAAAAACCGTAAGAGAACACATAGTGAAAATCCGTAAGAGACATAAGTGTGACCACATATATACATAGAGACCTTTTAAAAAAATTTCATGAGATGCTTTAGTAAATGAACTGGGCTTAAGAGGTCAGCCAGGTAATCAGCTGGGAAAGAAAGAAGATGTCTGCTTGTAGTGACTTCTATGTGATTTCTGTGGAATTTTAGTAAGCTGAAAAGGACATGGAAATTTTCATTTTGTGGCTTATTTTTTAAATTTTAACTTTTAAACAAAAATTTATAGGTTCTTCCAACTAAAATGTCTTATGCTGCTAATCTGAAAAATGTAATGAATATGCAAACTCGGCAAAAAAAGGAAGGTGAAGAACCAAGTCTGCTGCCTGAAGAAGCAGAGAGTTCCAAGCCAGGACCTTCTGCTCACGATCTTGCTGCTCAGCTCAAGAGCAGTCTGCTGGCCGAGATAGGACTGACAGAGAGCGAAGGGCCACCACTGACATCCTTCAGGTATTTGTTGACTATTACTTCACTTTTAGGTGGCTATATTTAGAGGGGCCAGTGTAAGTCCTGAGCACCATCAGGTGTGACCAACAAACAAATTTCAATTCAGAAATTTTGTGATTGTGTCTATTGTAAATAATAGAAATAATTATTTCCTGAAATTACAATCTTTCTCAATTTGGAGTTCGGGGTGCTAACTTACTATGTCATTCATTGATTGGCATTCTGGCTTTCCCCTTTTTTGGAGGAAATTTTCAGACTTCATTCTTCATGAGCTAGGTATATCCAGGTCAAATTGCCAGTTACAGATTTGGTACCCAGTTCAGCTAAAGTATAGCAGGAAGTAGCTGAGCCTTTTCTTTATGTAGAAGAAAGAATTATGAATAAGGTTCGAAAAGAAACGAGTAGCTATAGAAAAGTTCTCTGCAGGTGAGGACAGGGTAAGAGTGTTGAGTTCTGTCACTGAGCACCCTTTTCTTTCCAGGCCCCAGTGTAGTTTCATGGGAATGGTTATTTCCCACGACATGCTGTTAGGACGCTGGCGCCTTTCCTTAGAACTGTTTGGCAGAGTATTCATGGAGGATGTTGGAGCAGAGCCTGGATCAGTATGTATTTTAAGTTCTTTAAGTTCTAATCTGCTGGTTAAGACCATATTTCAGAGAATAATTGTGTCATGCTTTTTTTTTTAAGATCCTAACTGAATTGGGTGGTTTTGAGGTAAAAGAATCAAAATTCCGTAGAGAAATGGAAAAACTGAGAAACCAGCAGTCAAGAGATTTATCACTAGAGGTAAAGGTATTTAGATTTTCTTGTATTACACATACAGTCTGCCATCTATATAAAGTTTAAAAACAAAACATAACAAATCTTGCGTAGGGATATATATATGGTGTAATAAGAAATTAAAAGAAAAAAGCCAGACTTGATTTAGGGGCTGGAGCACATGAGCTCCAGGTTCGAGCCCTAGCTCGAGGAACTTCCAGGTTGGCCCGAAAAAAACAAAACAAAACAAAAATTTAAAGACAATAAACGATGCTGTTCATGATTATCTCTGGCAGTTGGTTTCTTAGCATCCTCTAAAGAAGATTGGTGAGTTTTTTTTAAGTATCATTATGCCTGCATGAATTGATTTTTTTTTTTTCCTGTTGGGCTTCATTCCACTCAGGTTTTTGCATCAGTTCATGTGTTCATTGTGCAAGTAGGGGTCCTGGGTCCTTTTGGCCCCAAACTCCTTTTTGCAGAAATCTGGTCATCTTTGACAACTTACTTCTTTTCTGGAGTGTGAATTCCCATCTGTCAAAGATCAGCCACATCTTCTGGAAGCCCTGATTCCTTTTAATAGGAATTTGTATTCTGAGATATGAAAATCTGGACATGGGTCCCTGGGCCCACTGCTTCCTTGGCTGGTCACTGCTTCTAGGCCTTTCCTGTGGCTTGGATAGAACTCCTTGAGTAAAGGAATGCTATAGTTGGTTATGTGCTTGCATGAGAAAACTATTAGCAGTATTGTAAATCACAGAACCTCAGTCAATATAGAAAATAAGACATGAAAGCTTCAGGAACCAGAGATGGATCAAAGGTGGGATGGGTGGAGGACATGCTTGTGTGTCCAAGGCTCTGAGCTCTGAGTCCAGTTTGGTTCCCAGCAACAAAGAGTCCCAAGCAAACCAGGGTTGGCCCTGTGGCTTCATGCCTTGTAAGGTCCAAACCCTGAGCCTCCGCTCTATACCACCAGTGAGTATAGCCAGGGGGGGTCCTCCTATGTACCTCTACAGATATCCCCTCTCCCAAAGGTGGGCTACATTAGATGTTCGTCTAGATAATTTCTAGATAAATTTTAGACTTGGAGTTTTGTTTATTTTTGTGCATGAGTGTGTTCACACACACTTCCCTTCAACTTTTGGGTCACATGGTGGTTGGCACTTTGGGTGTTGGGGACTTAGCATGCTAGAGAGCTAATTCCGGACTTCTGAATAAGAACATGTGCTCTAGTCCTCACATGCTTTCATTACATAGCAAATATAGAACAGTCAGATTGTACAATCAACATCAGCAATTAGGTGACTGAAAAACAGCTTCCAATTCACGTGTAGTTCTTGGACCTTAAAGCATATGCAGTGGGAAATGTACAGTCACATTACGTTGGCTTTAAATACATTTTTAACCCATTGTTCCTCTGTGCATTTGCTATCATTTCCATACAATCAGTAACTTTTTAAACTATCAAGTTTATTTCTGGAGTGTCTTTGATAAAGATTGCTAGGCATGGAATTGCTGGGTTATGGACCGAAGTACAGGTTTGCCAAATACCTGTGTATGGCAGCTGATTTTTATTGTTGTTGTTTAACAGTTGGTATTTTCTTTTTTTTTTTTTTTTTTTTTTTTTTTTTTTTTTTTTTTTTTTTTTTTTTTTTTGGTTTTTGGGTCACACCTGGCAGTGCTCAGGAGTTACTCCTGGCTCCATGCTCAGAAATTGCTCCTGACAGGCACGGGGGACCATATGGGGCACCGAGATTCGAACCGATGACCTTTTGCATGAAAGGCAAACGCCTTACCTCCATGCTATCTCTCGGGCCCCAAGCAGTTGGTATTTTCAACATCAGTATGGAAATGTTAGATTCTCTGTAGATGTGCAAATTTTAGATTTTTGTCAATTTGATACATAAGAAATGCCAGCTTGGGCTGTAGCCAATAGCACAGTGGGTAGGTAGGGCATTTGCCTTGCATGTGGCCGACCATGGTTCAATCCCTGGAATCCCATATGGTTCTCTGAGCCAGCTAGGAGTAACCCTGAAGCCACTATATGTGAGTGCCCCCTCCCCCAAAATAAAGAAGTGATGAAGAAATGGCAACTCAGTATACTTAATACATATATTTCTCTCATGAGAAACCAAACATTTACATATTTAAGACCAGTTCAATTTCTTATTTGGAACATTTTTATCGATTTGTTTTGCCTATCTTTTTTCTATTAAGTTTTAGGTGTGACTCATCTTAGATGTGTTTTTCTTTTTCTTTTTTGGGCCACGCCCAGTGACACTCAGGTGTTACTCCTGGCTATGGGCTCAGAAATCGCTCCTGGCTTGGGGGACCATATGGGACGGGGTCGGGGGTTCGAACCGTGGTCCGTCCTAGGCTAGTGCGCACAAGGCAGACGCCTTACGCCCTGCGCCCCTCATCTTGAATGTTTTGTGTGCATCATTTGTGAAAATGTATCTTAGTCAAAAGGGGCTATTTTTCTTAGTATGCTGATTTCCTTTTACTTTGCTGGCGGTGGTCTTATCACTGAAGCCAAAATTCTACATTATTTTCCTTTTTAACTATTTCCTCTTGTGATTCACTTGTATTTAGATTCTGATGTATTCCAGCATTGAGTAAATTACTGTTTTCCAGTATATTTCTCTAAAAGAAAATGTTAGAACTGGAGCCAGATAGATAGTGTAGTGGGTTCGGTGCTCACCTTACATGTGGTTAATTGGTTTACATGTGATCCCTGCGTGCCCCAAATACAGCTGGATGTGTCCTGAAAACCAAAAAAAGGAAAAAAATGTTAAAACTGAGTTGAGTTAAATTCCATTTTCCTTTCTTATTGCAAGATATTCTTGTATGGTTTATAATGTTGTGTAGCTGGCACATGTATGCTCCTGGGAATCCAAATAAACTACGAGGAAGAGCTGAAATTAGTTTTTAGATTTATCATTTAATTTTTTTCAAGTGGCTTTCCACCATTGAATCCATCACTTTTGGTGTTCGTAGGTCGATCGTGATCGAGACCTTCTTATTCAGCAGACCATGAGACAACTTAACAATCACTTTGGCCGGAGATGTGCTACCACTCCAATGGCTGTACACAGAGTAAAAGTCACATTTAAGGACGAGCCAGGAGAGGGCAGTGGTGTTGCACGAAGTTTTTATACAGCCATTGCACAAGCATTTTTGTCAAATGAAAAATTGCCAAATTTAGATTGTATTCAAAATGCCAACAAGGGCACCCATACAAGTAAGTGCTCAAGATAAATAAGCATCGTCAAAGTTCTCTGCGTGTGTGTGTGTGTGTGTGTGTGTGTGTGTGGATGGATGTGGAGTGAGGGGGGAGAGAGAGTTAAGGCTATATGTATAGGGGGAAATTTTGTGTACATTTTACATTTTAAATTTCTTTTTTTTTTTTGTTTTTTGGGGCCACACCCAGTGACGCTCAGGGGTCACTCCTGGCTATGCGCTCAGAAGTCGCTCCTGGCAGGCACGGGGGACCATATGGGAACCGGGGGATCGAACCGTGGTCCGTCCAAGGCTAGCGCGGTAAGGCAGGCACCTTACCTGCTGCGCCACCGCCCGGCCCCCATTTTAAATTTCTATGTTAATGCTTTAATATTTAAAGTACTATTACTGACAAACTTACACTTACTACAGATTTATTTTCATAAATGTTACTTTTCTAATCCTACCTCAATTGTTTCTTGTTTGAGAGGTTTGGGTATTGAGAGATCGGTAGAGGTCATATAAAGTTGTTTAATAGGTATCAGAGATACTGGAGAAGAAAATTATTTGCAGCAGCAGCAACATTATTTAAAGTCTGCTTTGTTAAAGTGCTCTTGGTGCCCAGTGGGATAGAATGTGCCACAAAATGTAGGCTGGACTGACTGCTGCTAACTTCACTGTTTCCTTAAGCAAGATTTTCGTGGTAGAAGAGATTTGTTTTGCTTTAGTTAATAAGTGTGAAAATTACAAAAGCAGGTTGAATTCTTTTTGTTTGTTTGTTTTTGTTTTTGTTTTTGGGTCACACCCGATAGCAATCGGGTTACTCCTGGCTCCCGAGCTCAGAAATTGCTCCTGGCAAGCTCGGGGGACCATATGGGATGCCGGGATTCAAACCAATGACCTTCTGCATGAAAGGCACCTCCATGCTATCTCTCTGGCCCCGAATTCTTATTATTAAAAAAAGTTAACTGGGTTATAATTGGACATTCATTTGAAGTAGGGACAGATGATTGTCCACCTTGTAAGTAAATGAGTAATAAATGCTGAAGAGGGCATATATAGAGGCTTGTTAAAAGTTCTATATTTTACTTTGACTATAGTAACTAGATATATTTGTCTTATTACGGTTCTATTGTAAACCCAAATCATACTGAGTGACCCATAAAAGGGATTAATGGGATATCAGGATAGGGAAAATAACCCAACCTTTTGTCATTTGTCAATTTTCTAAGGTCTTATAATAGAAATTGGCAAATAAGGGGCCGGGCGGTGGCGCTGGAGGTAAGGTGCCTGCCTTGCCTGCGCTAGCCTAGGACGGACCACAATTCGATCCCCCGGTTTCCCATATGATCCCCCAAGCCAGGAGCGACTTCTGAGCACATAGCCAGGAGAAACACCTGAGCGACACTGGTGTGGCCCAAAAACAAAAACAAAAAAAATTGGCAAATGTTAATGAGAAAACCCTAAAAATCATAACATTTCAGAAATATATTTGTATCACTCTTAAGAAAAACGTACATGGGCTTATACGCAAAGTTCTAAAACTACTAGCTAATGTTCTAGTTGGTCTATAATGCCAGAACTAAGACTAGAGAAAATGTTTTTAGGCTGGAGTCATAGTGAAGTGGGTAGGACATTTATTTGCCTTGCATAGGGCCTACTCGGGTTCAATCCCGGCATCCCATATTGGTCTCCTGAGCGCCACCAGGAATGACCACTGAGCGCAGATTCAGTAGTAACACCTGAGCACCATCTTAGTGTGACACAAAACCAAAACAAACAACAAGGACTAATCCCAGCATTTCTTATAATGAAGTTCACTTAGCTTCCATTACATTACTTTATTAATTCAGTGCCTTGCTGTGTTAACAGGGAAATTCATTAACAATTCCTGTGTGGCCATGTATGTTGGGTGCATTCTTCAGTCAGTGCTAACCCTCTTAACAAGGAAGCATGAGTGGAAGGCACGAATATAAATGCCAAGGAACATGTTGCCTGTCTTATATTTAGTCTTTGAAATTTGAAGTAGCTGCACTTAACTTATGTCTAAAGATATGTTTTATATTTTCTTCCAGGTTTAATGCAAAGATTAAGGAACAGAGGAGAGAGGGATCGGGAAAGGGAGAGAGAGAGGGAAATGAGGCGGAGTAGTGGCCTGCGAGCAGGTTCTCGGAGAGATCGGGACAGGTGAGGCCAATTTCATCTTTATCATTGAATTTCACCCATTCCAAGTTATCTGAGATTGGCTCGTATAAAAGTCCCTGGATATTTTTAGAAAATGAAACTAAATATTTAGATAGGCACAGTAACAATTAAAATGGTTTATTCTAAATTATTGAAATGGCATAATTTTAAATAATTTAATGGGAGCCAGGAGGTGGCGCAGGAGGTAAGGTGCCTGCTGCCTTGCCTAGGACGGACCACGGTTCGATCCCCCGGTTCCCATATGGTCCCCCGTGCCTGCCAGGAGCGACTTCTGAGCGCATAGCCAGGAGTAACCCCTGAGTGTCACTGGGTGTGGCCCAAAAAACCAAAAAAAAAAATAATAATAATAATTTAATGATTATTTGATTAAATTTAATAATTTAAATTTTAATTTAATAATAAAAATCAATTAAAAATAAGTATAGGGGGCAGTTGAAAATAAGTTGACATTTTCCCCCCACTCAAAATGGGTGGAAAATGCTGACAGATTGAACCAGGACCTTCATACATGTGCAAGTTTTGCTCTGGTCGTTTTATTAGCTACCTTAGTTTTTTATTTTGTTTTAAAGTTTTGTAGTAATCATTTTTCTCCACTTGGGGGTATGTATTCACCTCTTTTGTCCTTTGTCTAAAATTTTCAGGAATTAGTCAATTTTGACTTCTGATATTTTAGAAGTTTGGTCCTTGATTTCTGACATTTTACGTTCAAAGGATCTTAATACATCAAATTGAATTATGTATGCAAATGTGTGTGGTTTCCAAGTGAGGAAACTTTCCTAGCCATTAGTCCATTCATTTGTCCTCCCGACCTTGATATCTGAACCAAAGCTACATAGCTACCTTGGGCTCCTCCTTCACTCCTAGTGCTGCTACTTTTCCTGTAGAGAAGAGGGAGAGTAAGCCATTGCTTTGTTGCTCCTTCAGAGACTTTCGAAGACAGCTTTCCATCGACACTCGGCCATTCAGACCCGCCTCTGAGGGGAACCCTAGCGACGACCCTGATCCTCTGCCTGCCCATCGACAGGCTCTTGGAGAAAGGCTCTACCCTCGTGTCCAGGCAATGCAGCCAGTATGTACACTGCATACTTCGCTCTCTCTTCATTAGCTAATCTCTTTCTTAGTGTGAACATAAATTTGAAACAAACAGAATTTTAGCTACTCAAAGCTTGTGGGTGCAGATTGTGGTAGACAGAGAAAGCTCGAGCAGCTTTGCTGGACACCAGTTGGCTTAACCTGCCTGTACCGGGCTGGCATCCAGTTTTTATTTCTTACCGTGGATGCTAGTACAGTTGGCTAATGCAGGGTATGTTTTTGGTCCTGTATCTTTCATTAAGTCTTTCATCTTAGTTATAGGCCTGTTTCTCTCTTCATCCCACTCTCAGGGGAAAGAAAACATGGAAATTATGGTATATATAATAGAATAGTAAGGCTATGAGATCTGTAGCTGTTAAACTACTTTTAAATGAGACTGTGCTAGTTGCATGGACTGTTAGCTCCCTAACATCATTCTTTACAATTAACTTTCCGAGCTTAATAAAATACCTCATGGATTCCAATTTCTTTTGTATTTGTTATCTGAGATCCCTAATATTTTCCCCTTCTTTGGGGATGGGGGATTACTGGTTTAGTCAAGCCTTCAAGTGACTGGTGAGTATGATAGAAAAACAACAAAACAAAAACAAACATTTGTTTATCATGCTTCACAGGCCTTTGCAAGTAAAATCACGGGCATGTTGTTGGAGCTATCTCCGGCCCAACTGCTTCTCCTTCTAGCAAGCGAAGATTCTCTGCGAGCAAGAGTGGATGAGGCCATGGAGCTCATCATTGCCCACGGACGGTAATGTGGACAGTGGGGAAGCCTTTCCATTCACACATTAGTTGCTTGCTTCAGCATGTTGGCACCACCCAGATATTCGGTTTTAATTGTTTTTGTTTTGGGGGGATCAGAGGAATCTCCTGCCTAGTGGCTGTTCCCAGTTATCTTTAGCCAGCTGGGTGCCAGCACATAAGACTGTATTGCTGCTCAGGCCATGCAGTACTGGGACCATCAGCATGGATCCCCTTCCCTTCCCTGGAGAGGCTCAGGAGGCCACATGGTGCTGAGGGGTCGGACCTGGGTCGGTTCATATGTGTGATGTCCCTGGCTTTAGTGGTTTATGAGCCCATGACTTAAACACCCATGATTGGTTAGTATAAATTGAATTTCACTTATATTACAAAACAGGTCAAATTTTTGTCATCATTGAGTTTGTAAAGATCACTTATGGATCTAATATTTAGAAATTATTTAAAAGAAATATATTCAGGGGCTGGAGAGAAAGATTAACTGGTGGGGCACACAGTAAGTCCAGCCAGGTTCAATTCCTGGTACCACTTGGTCCCATAACATGTGCCAGCAGTGGTCTATGAACACACAGTCAAGAGTAAGCCCTGAGCACCAGTGGGTATGACCTAAAAACATTTTTCTACTCCTGTGCCATTCCCCCAGTCCCCTCACCCCCCTAAAAAGGGGGTACAAATTTTTTTTTTTTTTTTTTTTTGTTTTTGGGTCACACCCGGCAGCGCTCAGGGGTTACTCCTGGCTCCATGCTCAGAAATTGCTCCTGGCAGGCACGGGGGACCATATGGGGCACCGGGATTCGAACCGATGACCTTTTGCATGAAAGGCAAACGCCTTACCTCCATGCTATCTCCCGGGCCCCAGGGGGTACAAATTTTACAGAATATTTGTAAAAGCAGAACCCAGATACTTAAAGGATTTAGGGAATGATTCTTAAATTATAGCTATAAGCACAAAATTTCTTTTAGGGTCCAAACTTTAAAAATACATGCAAGTTTTTGCTTTTTAACAATTAGTATGTACTATGCCTATTATTATGAAAATCATCTATCCTGAGGTTACTCTCATACCCATTTTTAGGCTTCGAAGTGTTCATTATTTTTGCTATCTGGGAAAGGGACTGGAGTACTTGGCAGGTAGAATACGTGGTGCTAATCTATCTCTTTCTCTTTCTCTCAGTGTTATTAATACACATCTATTTTTAATTTATATTGTACTGGGAATTGTTCTAGCTCTTTGTGCGCTCACTCTCTTAAAATCAGTATCATTAACACATTTATTTTTGATTTATATTTTACTGGGAATAGAATCAGGGCTTCACATGCCTAGTAATGCTTTCCCAAGTCATGCCCCTGACCCCTAAAATGCTATTTTAAATGGAAAATATTTTTCCTAGTAATGCTATTGAATGAGGAACGTTGACTAGATACAGTCTTAGAAATAAAGCAGCAGAGAAGGCTCAACAGCTGCTTCTATTTAGGGCCTTTGAGTGGTTTAAATTTAGTACTTCCCACATTGAGTAAAATCACATCTTTTCCTTCACTTCCAATGATCCAGGAGCAGGGCAGGGCAGGGGTCACGAGGAAGGTAGTGAGCATTTTTGGCCTGCTTGGTTTTTTTTTGTTGTTTAAGGGAGGCTATTTTCCAGGGGATCATTGAGTAAATTTAAGAACCTCTAAGCTAAGCTAATAAAATTTCTTTACTTTTTATTTCTTCCTTGGATTTTATGTACTTTTAAAGTTTATTCATAACTGTTCCCTTTCTTCTCAGCACAGTGATAACAGCTTATCGCGTCACAGGAAAAGTTGAAAGAAATGTACATCTTTTATAAAAAGATGTTTTTTTTTTTTATCCACTAAGCCCTAGAAGTTTGTTGTCAAAATATGTGAAAGATGTTTCTGTTTGCTTTTAGGGAAAATGGAGCAGATAGTATCTTGGATCTTGGGTTATTAGATTCCTCAGAGAAGGTACAGGTAAGGGCTTGTTTTTGCATACTGATAATAATCACTTGAAATCCAAATTAAACCCAAAAACCAAAAAAAAA
>PVKC010035548.1:0-12886 GCA_004027635.1 Crocidura indochinensis | reverse complement strand
GAAGGTGGCATAGAATAACCGTACATAAAGAATCGTCAGATGAAATATCCAGTGAGCATTCCAGTAAAAAAAAAAAACAAAAAAACAAAAACAAAAACAAAACAAAACGTTTTTGTTTCCTAATTATCTTACTCCTGGTTTAGAATTTTCCCAGTAAGCTATTATGATGCATAATACATTTTCTTTATTTTCTTTTTGTTGTTGTTTGGGCCACACCCGTTTGATGCTCAGGGGTTACTCCTGGCTAAGAGCTCAGAAATTGCCCCTGGCTTGGGGGCACCATATGGGAGGCCGGGGGATTGAACCACGGTCCTTCCTTGGCTAGTGCTTGCAAGGCAGATACCTTACCTCTAGCGCCACCTCACAGGCCCCACGTTTTCTTCATTTTTAAGATACTATTTTTAATTACTTGAAATGTAATATTATTGAGATATATTTCTTACAGTTTTTTTTTATTGTTTTCTGTTTTGCTTGTCTATGGGCTTCCTCCTGGCACTATGCTCTTAGGCTACTCCTCGTATTGCTCTGGCAACTCTAGAAAGTTCTGGGAAATCAAATTAGTGTTTGCCATGTGCTATCATGACTAAGACAAATTCAATACCTTCTGTAGTATTTCTCTGGGTGCCACCTCACATATTTAGGATCAGAAAAGTAACATATTACAAAGTATTAAAAGGGAAAAAATAACATTGCCTGAGAGCTAATTTCAAGAATTCTTCAACATTTTCTCATCAATATATGATTGTATTAGAGTAATGATTTTTTTCATAAATGTTCTATCATTTTTATGAGACAAAACTACTTATTATTGTATGTATATTTTATACTATATGCCTAATTAAAAGAAAGACATCAATAATAATGCAAAATTTATTATCATTTTACATAATATGTGAACATGGAAGTTGTCTTGTATTTTCTATTCAGTCATATCTTCTGGAAATTAAAATCAAATAATGTTGTGCTCTAGACATTTAATTTTTATACACCTTAATCCTGTGATTTTTTTCAGACCACACCCATTTGACGGCTCAGGGGTTACTCCTGGCTAAGTGCTCAGAAATTGCCCCTGGCTTGGGGGGACTATATGGGATGCCGGGGAATTGAACCGCGGTCCTTCCTTGGCTAGTGCTTGCAAGGCAGACACCTTACCTCTAGCGCCACCTCTCTGGCCCCTAATCCTGTGATTTTTAAAGAAAATTGCTAGTAGGAAAAGCAAGGGAATAAATGAAATAGTACTTTCAATACCATAAAATGTCATGAGTTCGAATCCTTTACTTATTATAGCGTTACTCTTTTGCCAACCACAAAATTTATTCTACCAAAACTAAGAAGATTTACTCTGAGAATTTTTTTTGTTTTTGTTTTTGTTTTGTTGTTTGTTTGTTTTTGGGATACACCCTGGATCGTTCAGGGGTTACTCCTAACTTTACGCTCAGAAATCGCTCCTTGAATGTTTTGGGGATCATATGGGATGCCAAGATTCAAACCACCATCCTTCAGCATTCAAAGCAAATGCCCTACCTCCATGCTATCTCTCTGTCCCCTATCCTGAGAATTTAAGTTGTCTGTAGTTTAATTTTCTAGACATGGAATATTTCATAGTCAACATCTTGTACTTAAAATTTAATATTTCTACATTTTTTAATTATATAATTGTTTTCCTTTTAATTAATTAAATATTTTTAATATTGTAAAAAATGGCCTTTATATTTTCTTCTTTTCTTACACTATTTATACTAATTTCATAACTCCCTTTGAGCTAGACAAAATTTAAGCACCTTAGATGAATTTATTAATTTGATCCTTATATAACTATGAAGTAAGTACTAAGATTATTCACAATTTATGGATTAAATAAATTTCCCAGTAAATCACATTGGTATAAATAAATAAATTCCTTTGGTTTTATCTCTTCCTAATATTTTAAATATGCTGTTTTCCTATGGAATTATTAAAACTATTAAAAAGATAATATTTGTTTTGTGCATTTTTAAAATATCTTAGCAATTAGTTCAGGAAACTTAAGACTATATATCGATTTTATATTTTGACAAAATTCATAGGACCATAAAAAAATTTTTAACTATTATTTGCCCAACACTTTCAAGCCCAGTGTAGTGAAATATAGTCATTTAAGATGAGGTCATTAGAAGTTAAGAAATTGAAATGAGTTTATCAAAATAGAACTTCAGGCCATAAAAAGCAGCACTCTATACACAAAGTAAACTGAAGCAGATAGTGAATTTTCCTTATGGTCATGGAATCCTAGACCCTTCCCAGGTCAGAAATAAGTTTATCTAGCTGATTGAGTTGTTTTCCAACGTTTGTTCAGATTACATTCTCTATTCCTCATTGGCCTCCATTTCTATTTTGTTCCAGATAAGGCCAAGAAAATAATCTAAAAGGAAACTGTCATCTGCTTGAAGGAATTCTTGATAGTGAAATTTCTTTTGTTTATTTTTGAACCTAAGTATCTGAGATAATACCTAAAAATTGCTTTATCTCACTAGTATAGACAGAAAATTCAAAACTCTCATATTCTAAGAAGTTGTGGTGACTGGCAAGCAAAACCTGTCATAATTAAGATTGTCCCTGAAATAAAAACATAAGGGTCATGTAAGGATAACCAGGCATTGGAGAAGAGCCAACAATACAAGAACAGAGTTGAACAAATAGAACAATTGACTGGGAAAATGGCATGTTTAGGAAAATAAAGTTGATTGAAGGGAAAATAAGTGGTTCTCAATAGTTGGTATTACAGAGTCTGGAAAAATATTTTTATCCAAGCAAAAATTATTGAAATAGGGTTATATTAATAAAAGAAAGTCAATTTTAACACAAAAGCCTTTCCTTGGCAACAAACCCCAGAATTATTTTATTACTCAATTCTTCGTGCCTTTTTTTTTTTTTTTTTTGGTATCTCTTACTTTGTAGTGAGGGTCATCAGTACTGAAATTGCAAACCATGGTGCTAGAGGGAAATATCCATTTGGGTCATTGTTACAATCAGGGAAGAAATAGGTGGGCAAAAAATATATAGAAAATCTCTACAAGAGTTCCTATCGGTCTCTTGGACCTCTAATTTTAACATTCACTTATTATTAAATCTGTATTTTAAACACTTTCTGAGAGGAAAGAAGGAAAGAATAAAAGATCAGAAGAATGAAGGAAAAAGAAATAAAGGAAGATACACTTTAAAAAATCTGTGTTAACTCATGACATTAAAACTAAAATTATTTTCCTAGATCAATGTTTATTATCCATATTCCTATTTATATCCTCATCTTTGTGTTTTACAGCTAAGAAATTAATAAATTATAGCTAAGAATTAATAAATTAGACCTTTCATCATATGTGATTCTCTACCTACAAGATATTTAGATAAATTCTAATGTTTTATACCAAGATTTATCAAGCTTCCTAATAAATGTTCAGCTGGCATACTCATGTAAGTCACAAAAAGTTTGAATGCTCTATAAAATATAGATTAGATATTGCAAGGATTATTCTCTCCAATATTTAAAAAAGTTGCATTATTATGAGATATCAATTTGATTTATATTGATTTTATTTCTTTCTTTATTTATTTTTGGTGTTTGAGCTAAACCTGGCAGCACTTAGAATTTACTCCTGGCTCTCACCTAAAAAATCGCTCCTGACTGACAAGGGGACCTTAGAGGATACCGGGATCAAACTCGGGTCCATCCCAGATCAGCAAGGCAAACGCTTTATCACTGTGCTATCACTCTGACCCCTGCTTTATATTCATTTTAAAGTTCAGCTTTATTGGAAGAATGACCTGAATTTGACCATATTTTGATACATAAAATTGAAAGACAAAAAGAGACAAATTTTATACAAGGTATAAAATATCAAAAGCAAGAGGAAATATTGACAGAATAATCTTTATTAAAACATCAAGAAGCGTAGAGCCAAAGAAAATACAGGAGTTTGGGCACTTGTCTTGCCCCTGGCCTACTAGGGTTTGGTCTCCAGCATCCCATATATTTTAGACTGCCAGGAACGTTTTCCAAATACTGACCGAGAGTAAGCCCACACACTGAAAGGTGTGCCTACTCCCCCAAAGTCGAGTAGTATAAAACCTTTTATATTTGCTTGCTTATTAGAATTTTGCACTATAATATGTGATTGCAAGTACATCTTTAAATAAGAGTGTATGCATATTCATATGGGAGGTAGGAGGCTGCAAAACATGAAATTTTAAACTTGCCACCTATTTTAAACTTGCCACCTACATTTTAATAAAATGCTATTAATGAGAATTTGTTCTTTTATTTAAATTCCAAAAGAATTTTAAAGAGTATTTCTAACCAGAAATGAGTGGTGATTATGGGATTGAACTGGTGTCCTTTTCTTTTATTTTTTTATTTTTAATATGAGAACTAAGATGCAAAAAAAGAGGACAAGGTAAAGTTACAGTGGAAAGGCAATCACCCATAAACAGAATTCTCAGAAGTCCCCTTGCTGATATCTTAACTTTGAACTTTCAGCCAAAGAACCTTAAAACAGAACCCATGTAAAATTATTTTGTCCCTCCAGTCCCCAGATTGTGATACATTATATTTCTCAACAGCACAGAAAGCAATCTAAAGCCATAAAACTTATGTATCTCCTTAAACATTGAAGGCATAGTATTTTTTACACTTCCATGCACATGCAAATTAGTTTAAGTTAGCTTAAAAAGTTTAAGAGTTTTTTTTTTAAGAATTAGAGTCAAAGGAGCACAATAAAAACGGTGTTAGAGTGGCAATGATTGTTTGCATAGGCCCACCAAAATGTGAGGGACATGGAAAGGAAAAGGCTTGGTCTAAATACAAGGAGACCCTATCCCTGAAAATTAGTCTTTTTTTGTGTGTTTGTTTGTTTTTGTTTTTGGGTCACACCCAGCAGTGCTCAGGGATTACTCTTGACTCTATATTCGGAAATCGCTCCTGGCAGGCTCAGGGGACCACATGGGATGCTGGGATTTGAAACTCTGTCCTTCTGAATGCAAGGCAAACACCTACCTCCATGTTATCTCTCCAGCCCCTGGTGTCCTTATCTTAATAAGAAACCTATGGCCAACTTTCCTTATTCCCAATTAGCTGTGGATAATTTATTTTCAGGCAGTTTTCTTTGTATATTTTCACAATAAATGGGATTAAAGAAGTGTGTGCATTCAGGAAATAAATGGGATGCTTTTGAACTTAGAAATATATAACAATTTTTTTTTTGGTTTTTGGGCCACACCCGGTGATACTCAGGGGTTACTCCTGGCTATTCGCTCAGAAGTTGCTCCTGGCAGGCACGGGGGACCATATGGGGAACCGGGGGATCGAACCGTGGTCCGTCCTAGGTTAGCACAAGGCAAGGCAGGCACCTTACCTCCAGTGCCACCGCCTAGCCCCCAATAAGATTATTTTTTAAAATAATGTTTTTATTTGAGTACTATGATTTCAAACATGTTTATAGTTGAGTATCAGTCATAAAAAGAATACCCCCTTCAACAGTACAACATTCCCCAAGACTCTTTGAAGACCCCTACTACAATTTACATTTTTAGAAGATATTTCTCTCTCTTTTTTTTTTCTTTTTGGGGGGTGAGGTGGGGTGTTTGATTTCTACCCAGCAGTGATCAGGTCTTACTCCAGGCTTTTCAGAGATCATTATGGCAGTGTTCTGGGGACTAGATGGATGCTGGAGATTATATATGGTTAAGCCTTATGCAAGTCAATCACCCTATTCACTGTACTATTGCTCTGGCACAATGTTTCTTACTTCTATTTGTTAAAAGTTCTTTCATATTTTCTTGTTTTTTCTAGTCTTTCAAAATATAGAAAAGCAGTATCAGTTGCAATTTGAGTTGTACTGACTGACTGTACCATTTCCTTCCACATTTTTGTTATCAAATATGACCTTTACATATAACTCTTAGAAGTGTTAAGTATGTATATCTTTTTGTTGCTTTATAAATTTTACAATAACTTTTAGTCTATATGTTATTAAAAATATCTGCCTCATTTTTATCACTTATCCAAATACATTGACCTTTTGAAATATTTTACATAAAACTAAATTTAGTCTTTAGATAACCATTAGAGTTGAAACTTTATTTTTAATATATCTACACAAATGAGATACTTTTATTTAAAATTTTTATTGATTAAATTTGATTATCAATTATGATTAAAATAAGCTAACTGATCACATCAATGAATTTTAAAGACAAAATACTTTAGTCTATTGCAATAAAATATTTAATTAGAAATTTATACTAACAAATGAAAGTATCCCTCCACTAAATATTTTATTGAACTTTTTTTTTGGTTTTTTTGGTTTTTGGGTCACACCCAGAAGTGCTCAGGGGTTACTCCTGGCTCCATGCTCAGAAATTGCTCCTGGCGGGCACGGGGGACCATATGGGGCACCAGGATTCGAACCGATGACCTTTTGCATGAAAGGCAAACGCCTTACCTCCATGCTATCTCCCGGGCCCCCTTTATTGAACTTTTTAATATACTTAATAATTTCTATAGCTATTTTCTTGTTTTAAAAATAGTTATACTATTTAGCATTGCTAATGGAATAACTTGATTACATATTAAGGTGTTGTGGCAAACTTATTAAGAAAATTATAAGTGTATTGTCTCAGATCATCCTGTACATCCTGTCTACCTGAGACATAATTTTATATTACATTCTACCAAATGCTGTTAGGTCTAAGGATCTGAGGTTATAGTAGATTTGAATGATTTGTTAGTTAGCTTATGAGAAAATACTACATGTAATGTCTAGTATAGAGCATTTGCTATGTAAATATATGTCTCAGATAGCTAAATGTTAAGAAACAGTAAAAAGCATTTTTGTATGGCATAAAACTGTTTCTTTTTTTCAAATATTAAGACATTACAGTCAAGCTATTGACTGTTAGGTCTTAACTATTTTGATCCATTGCCACTGACTATAAAAGGAATATAAAAATGGTTAAAATGGTTGAATTGCTAGGTACTCACTTGAAGTTTTGAGTAAAAAATTTATAACAAGAAACAATTTTTACTAGTGACAATTGAAATATAGAACAATAACTTAATAACTGAAATATAATAAATGATACATTTGAATAGTTTGAGTCAGTTTTCATTAAAAATGCATTTTGTATCCTTCGAACTATAAACTTCAACTTCTACAAGGAGACTTTACATGGGATAGATATACTGCAAAGTAAGATTTTTTTCTTATTAAATGATTTTCCATTCATTTATGTCCACTTTCTTAATATTGAATATGGATTAGTATTAGTTTCTTTATAATTATTTAAAAGTTCCCAAGTAAATTTTGAGGGAAATGTCAAAAATGTTTGCACCTTGTACTTTTTATAAAGTAGGAAATAGAGATATGGAGACTTTGGTTCTTTTTTTGGCCATGGAAAGAGATAATGACTTTCTCTGGGAAGATTAAAATCTAACCAAACATTGTAGGCTATTTATAGAGTAAAAAGCCCAGTGCCATTTGTGAAAATGCTATCTGGGAGAAAAACCCAATGAATGATTTTCTGTACAGTATTTTTTAGGTACAAAGATTTAATTTAGAGATTATGTTTGAAAATAAAATTTACTGTATGAGTGTTTTTGGCTGATAAGAAATTGATTTTGTGACCTTGCTGAACATTAATTGAAATATCTGGCTATAGGGTTTGACTAGGTTTAGAGAATCATATGTATTTGGAACCAGATTATTCTTTCACTCTGAACTCATAAGTTAATTACTTGGTCACTATTATAAAGACAGAAGCAAAGTTTTGCTATTATGATATCTGAATAATCTCCTTTCATTGTGGAGCAAATGGGTTTCACTAGTGGATGAAGTGTATCTCTTCAGTTTATTTGAATGGTATTATATTGTTTAACTATAGTAAATCATAATACATTTCTTATATCTAAATAATTTCTTAATATTATATTTATCAAATAAAACATATATTTTCAAATGTGCCCATTGAGACATAATAATGAAATGCTATTTAAATTACTCAGGAAGTTTTATAATATAATTTTTATGTTAAATATAGAGGAGAAAGTTATAAAGTGAGTAGTTTAATAGTTATAGTCCCATATTGTGATTACACAAAGCAAAGTGTATTGCACAGAGTTGATAAAGATAAGTTGTAAAATGTAAATATAAGTTGGAAAATGTTCAAGAAGTACCTCAAAATATATATCATTTCTGGAAAATTCTTTGGACTTTACTAATTACTAGTTTTCTTTAAAATAATACCCCAGCCAGGTACATATTCTTTATTTAACTTTGTGAATAAAATTCCAAAGCTAAATGTATGTTATGCTTGTTCAGCAATATTTTGATGGTGATTCTCACGAGTCTAATAATTTATTAAAATACATTTGAGGTATGTTTAACATTAGATAGAACTTCAGTTGCTATTATTTTTGTGCTTGTTTAATAATGTTGACATGTGCATACAACTAAATTCATTTTGAAAAGATCGAACAGATGTAAGGTGGATGTAACATTTCCACCTTAACTCTGCACTGCCACAGTTTTTTTTTAATTGTTTTTAAATAAGAGAGTTGTATATCCTTGTGTCAGTAATGTTCTTATGCCAGATTTCCTGGTTCCATATGGAGGCTAAGTTCTGAAGATAATTTCTGGACTTTATAAACACAGAAATCTTTTGAGAATACTAGAAAAGTACAACAATTCTCTGCTGTGTGTGCAATGCAAGAAGTTTAGCAGATGCTTGATTATAGTGTTATGTTTGTTCAACCAATGTTATGTTCATTGCAGCAGTTTCATAATGGAATACCATGTGGAAAAGAATGGGTTTTTAAATGTGTTTTGGTCTTTGAAATTTGGTTTATTAGTAGAAAATATGTCAGAAGCTTTTCAGTAGATGCATTAATTGATGTGTTATAGTCAAAAACTGATTGTTTAAAAATTGAATTTCATTTAAAAAATAAGAAAATGAAGTTTTTAATCTTAATTTAAGTATTTTTATATCATAAACAACATTAAAATTTATTTATTAGGTTGAGCAAAAAACCTAAATCTCATAAATTATTGGTAATGTAATTTTCAATTCTCTGTTTTGTTTTTGCTATTTTTTTGTTTTGCTTTGCCACACTCAGAGATTATGCAAGTTTACTTTTGGAACTGTGGTTGGAGATTACTTCTAGAAGTGCTCTGTAGACCATGTGTGATACAGAGAATTTTAACATGAATTAGTCACATTTAAAGGAAGATTTTAATTTTATCTCTACTAAATTATGTTTGTGCTTTTAAAATTTACTTTACTTAGGGGCCGGAAAGATAGCACAAGGGGTTAAACGTCTGCCTTGCCATCGCTAGCCTAGGATCGACCGCTGTCTGATCCCCAGCGTCCCATATGGTCCCCCAAGCCAGGAGCAATTTCTGAACGCATAGCCAAGAAAAAACCCTGAGAGTCACGGAGTGTGGCCTAAAAACAAAACAAAACAACAGCAAAAATACATTACTTAAAGTGCAGATAGTTGACATAGTTGATTGTAATACATTTGTTTCCATATGAGTGGGAACAAAATTATTAAAATAGAAGAAAAAAAAAGGTAAAAGAGAAAAAGAAGTATAGTTACAAGCAAATTTGTGAAAATTACTGTATAGTCTGTGGTTAGAATTAGTCATTAGTCATTGTTAGAAGATTTAGTAAGCTCTTGCTGCTACCTGATGCTTCTGTTACTTCATTTGTTTCTGAATATTAGGTAACTTCAGCTTTATATTACTATGCTCCTTTATATTACTATGCTCCTTTAGTACTATGACAGTACTAAACAGAAAATGGAGTTGCTGCTGGGCCAGGAAGTCCAAGCCTTATTACTGATACTGCTTCTTCTCTGTGCTGGATTTACAGCTGCCAGATCTTCTGCATAAACCCGAAGTAGTGTGAGGATATTCACACTCATTCCAAAAAGTTCTGATGATATTAGCACAAATACCAGCATACCTGTAGTTGTAGTCAGATTGGTGTCTTTGCAGAGACTCATAGAACAGTGTTGAAGGAAGGCCATTGGTGGAATGGTGATTATGGATGATAGACACAGAAGGTGTGGGGTTTACAGGTGGAGACTTGTCCCACAATCTCCTCACAAGATTGCCAGCTTTCAGCTGCATGGCGGGTGTCCCATAATTTTATACACCTTGCTTTACATCTTTCAAGCTCATAGAGAGTCTATGGAACTGGCCAGGAGAGGATATAATGAATGCATTAGTGGGAATTTTGCATTTGTTTTGGCTGCCAGGTCGTTCAGAAATATGGGAAGGTGGGGTGACGGTGCCCAAACTCACTCCAAAAAACTCCTGATGATATCAGCACAAATACTAGCATACCTGGACTTTTTATTTTATTTTTATTTATTTGATTTGGGGGCCACACCCAGTGACGCTCAGGGGTCACTCCTAGCTCTGCACTCAGAAATCGCTCCTGACTTATGGAACCATATGGGATCAAACCGCGGTCTGTCATAGGCTAACTCTGGCAAGGCCTTACCACTTGCGTCACCACATCCACCTCATACCTGGAGTTTTGGTCAAATGGATATCTCTGCAGAAAGCTATAGAGGAGTGGTGAAGCAGGGACCATAAGTGAAGTGGCAATTGTGTCTTCTAATTTTTTAAAAACTATTTTAGTGATCCAATTTTGATAAAAGATTCTGGTAACATAAATTATGATTCAAGTATCTGATGCTTTTTGTTCTTCTATTGCTATAATATTTGTAGAATTATTCCTTTTCCAAAGTAAAAGATATAGTCTTAAAACTACAATTAAAACTAAATAGAAATACAACTTACAGAATAAATTTTACAATGACCTTTGATACATGATACATTTTGAAAGTATATATTGAGTATAAGTTATGAATATTAAAACTAAATATTATTGAGACCGGAGAGATAGTATGGAGGTAAGGCATTTGCCTTGCATACAGAAGGACTGTGGTTTGAGTCCTGGCATCCCATATGGTCCTCTGAACCTGCTAGGAGTAATTTCTGAGTATAGATCAAAAAATTTTAGGTGTTACAAATCTGACAAAGTTTGTTAAATCAATTTATTTACATGGACACCATTAAAAATAAATGTTAGCTATTTATGCATATAAATGCATTTATACTTTCCTATTTTAAATAGCACTCATATACTTTGAAATTAAGATTATTAACATAGAGAATATACATGTTTGTGTATTTGAAAAATCATACCAAAAAAAATAAAAACATTTTTATATGTAGTGGATACATTTGCAAATATTTGACACAACTTTTTAAAAAGTTAGAGTTCTATATTTTACCCTTAGAATAATCGATATTATATATAATATATGTAAATATAAATATGTAAAGAATATAATATTCAAGAAGAGTTTTAACCTCTTAAAGAAATAAGATTGAGGAACCAGAGCAATAATACAGTGGGTATGGAGTTTACCTGGTTTATTTGACGTGGGCCCAGTTTCAATCCCTGGCATCCCATATTGACTCCGGAGCCTGCCAGGAATGAGTGCCTCTGGGTGTAACCTACAAACTAATGAGATCATCTATGATATATTTAAGCATGTGACCTCACATATATGTATGCATATGAGCATACATTCACATACCATATACATATAAGTACACAATGCATAGTCATCTTAAATAAAGGATGGAAATAAGAATTGCCATGATTTCTTTAGATCTTAATTGAGATAGCAAAGTTTGCACCTACTTTTTGTTTGCTTATTCCCTGATTTACACTCAGAAATTCTCAAGGATTACTACTCAGGAATTTTTCCTAGTAAGGTTTTCACCTACTTTTAGCTAATTTTCTTGGTAATAAAAGAACTTTCATTTGGAATTAAATTTTGTTATTAGAAACTTCTCTGATACATAGAGTACTTTATCCTCTAAAATAATACCATTGTATCGTGAATTATATATTTTTATTGCACATGCTTAGAGATGCATGAGATTAAAATGAATTCAATATATTTCATTATCATAATTCCAATTTTAAAGTCTTTATACCATCTTTTTTCCCCAGATACAGTATGTATATTTTTCTAATCTTTTAGAGCTTAATATATAAATTGTTTGCTGCCATTTTTGTTTTGTTTGTTTGACTTTTGTGCCATGCCAGCTATATTCACAGCTTTTCCTGGCTCTCTCCTCAGAGATTATTAATGGGCGGGAGGGTTCAGGGTACCATACGCAGTTTAACTTTTCTTTTTGTTTGGGGGGTGTCACACCGAGTGGTGCTTAGGGGTTATTTCTGGCTCTGCACTCAGAAATCGCTTCTGACTTGGGAGAACCATATGGGACGCCAGGGATAAAACTCAGGTTCATCCTGAGATACCTGTGTATAAGGCAAATGCCCTACTGCTGTGCTACCACTCCAGACACAACATACACAGTTTTTAGAACTGATTCTGTGTTGACCATCTAAAATCTAAGAGCTTTATTTGTACTGTGAAACTCTCTTGTCCTAGAATCATTTTGAATAGGATACATCCTATCTTTATAACTTGAAAAATATTTAAAAGTGGATAGAAATATTGTTTGCATTTGAGTTTTATTTTGCTAATTGAAAAACACTTTAATAATTTCAATCTTGAATGCTTGAATAAGTGAAGAAATACAATCCATAATGTTTATATAAAACTGACACTGTTACACATTTCATTGCCAAAGCCATAATTGGGGTTGTCTTGTTTTATGAAAAATAAAATATAATCAATATCTTTATTGATTAATATTTTTATTATTATATTCCATAACATAAGAAGATATTCTTATATTTAGATTTCTTATTTCCTATTCATTTAGATGGAAAAATGAGAGATTATATAATGGGTGAAATC
>PVKC010035547.1:0-13436 GCA_004027635.1 Crocidura indochinensis | reverse complement strand
TTTTTTTTTTTTTTTTGGTTCCCCTTTCACAATATAGAACAGGCAAAGGGCCTGGTTTGAGGTGTATATGGGGAGCATTTACTATACCTCCTCTTCTACAGTCAGTATAAAGAACATAGCCTGTGGCAAGCCTTGGGGGGCCTTATCTTTTTATTTTGATATATATATATATATATATATATATATATATAGCCCTTCACCTGTGCAACATTCCCATCACCAATATTCCAAGTGTCCTTCCTCCCTACCCAACACTGGCCTGTACTCTAGACAGGCTTTCTATTTCTCTCATTCAGTCACATTTTTTATGACAGTACTCAGTATAATTATTTCTGTGACTGTACTAAACAATCCCTGTGGTGAGCTTCATGTCAGGAGCTGGACCCTCCAGTCCTCCTCTATTTTATCTCTGAAAATCATTACACAAATGTCTTTCATTTTTCTCAAAATCCATAGATGAACGAGACCATTCTGTGTTTATCTCTCTCCTTCTGACTTATTTCACTCAGCATAATAAATTCCATATACATCCATGTATAGGAAAATTTCATGACTTCATCTCTTCTGACAGATGCATAATATTCCATTATATATATGTACCATAGTTTCTTTAGCCATTCGTCTATAGAGGGGCATCTAGGCTGTTTCCAGAGTCTGGTTATTGCAAACAGTGCTGCAATGAATATAGGTGTGAGAAAGGGATTTTTGTATTGTATTTTTGTATTCCTAGGATATGTGCCTAGGAGAGGTATACAAATACAAATGGCTAAAAGGCACATGAAAAAATGCTCCACATCACTAATCATCAGGGAGATGCAGATCAAAACAACTATGAGGTAGCATCCCATGCCACAGATATTGGCACACATCAGAAAGAATGAGAACAAGCAGTGTTGGTGGGGTTGTGGAGAGAAAGGAACTCCTATTCACTGCTGGTGGGAATGTCGTCTAATCCAACCTTTGTGGAAAGCGATATGGATATTTCTCCAAAAGCTGGAAGTTGAGCTCCCATAGGAATAACACATAGTCTTGCTGCTAAAAAAATGTGAGCTTTTGGTCAAGAACTGAATCAAAGCTGGCTGATAGAAATGCAGAATCCCAGGCCCCACCATTTAGGTGCTCAATTGGATCCTGCATTTTACCCAGAACTATGGTGACCTGTGTGCTTATTGAAATCTTAGAAGCAAAATCTTTTGCCTCAAATGAGGTTCCAACTTCAATTGTTGTATTAAATCAACCACATTAATGTTTCCTCCAGTTGTAGATTAGGTGGAATATAAAGTATTCTAAACAGAAATGTCAGTTGTTGATTTTAATGATCATTTTTAGATTCTGAATGATGAAAGTATAGGGTAAAGTTAGGAAGATTCTCTTTAAATAAATATGTCAACATTTTTCTAATTACACAATGCGATCAATAAGCCTAAGTTATCTTTTCTCTTTTTCCCAGCAAATGATTTCTTAGTATGTTAATTATAGCATTCAGAAAACAAAATAGAAGGAAGCATTCCCAAGAAGTAATAATTGATAACCGTTTATATTGAACAATTGCTATATGGACTAACTTTTATTCATTTGCATTAGTTAAATCTAAAAATAATGCTTTCCATGACTTTAATTATAATAGGCTGAAGAAAAAAATCTGCCATCCTACTCAATTGATAACTCTTATGTTACTGACTTTACATCACAGAGAGATGAAACAAGAACTTTCGGGGCCCGGGAGATAGCATGGAGGTAAGGCGTTTGCCTTTCATGCAAAAAGTCATTGGTTTGAGTCCTGGTGCCCCATATGGTCCCCCGTGCCTGCCAGGAGCAATTTCTGAGCATGGAGCCAGGAGTAACCCCTGAGCACTGCCGGGTGTGACCCAAAAACCAAAAAAAAAAAAAAAAAAAAAAGAAACGAGAACTTTCATGTAATGGATGCTATAGTTAAAGCTCTTTATATCTCTTTATATGTCATATGAAGTTTTATATTAAGAATAAATTTCCTGTATTTCAGTGGCTAATATTTTTATAATTATTTTGTTTAAGCACTGTGGTTACAAAATTGTTCATGATTAAAATTTTGTCATAGAATATATATCACCTTTCACCAGTGTAAGTTTCCTTCTACCAATGTTTCTAGTTTCCCAACCCAGCCAGGCCTTTTATTTCTCTCTCTCTCTCTCTCTCTCTCTCTCTCGCTCTCTCTCTCTCTCTCTCTCTCTCTCTCTCTTTCCTTTTAGAGTAACTAATTTATTTTCTGTTTGCGGTTCCTCTGCTAAGCCACTTTCCAATACTTTCAGCACATTACCTGCCTATAACAACCTAAAGCCCTCATTTCACAAAAGCAGGTCTAGGATGAAGTAAAGAACCTAAGTAATTAATCAAGATTTATCAGCCATAAACAGCTGCCCTAAAATATTTAACACAGCAAATTATTATTTAATAGCGACTTATAATTGAACTTCAGAGGATAACTAATTTTATGTAAAATTCTTAGTAATAAAAAATTCTTAGTAATATTATGAGCAAGCAAAAGCTCAGTGCTGAAAGAAGTATTAGAGTTATATGGCAGCAAATATAAATAGTACAGAAAAAAGATAATGGATATCTTTTTTATACTGAACTAGTTGAGTCAGACTAAAATATCCCTTTGGTGTATTCAGTATGAGAAAACCACACAAAAGAAGACATGTAGAGAACAAAAGCCTGACAAAGATCACAGAGATCAAGTTGAGACTAAAATAAGAGACGTTAGATGGGACAATGATTTTTTTTTATTCAGGTGAATCTGGTTATATAGATAATTTCAATCCTAAACACCACAGGCATGCAATCAATCAAAGACTCCAATATTGGTGACTGGTGATAAGGAGGCAACTGGGAAATGAACTTGAGTACAGAGAGTAAATATTTCTTGAAGCTGCTGTTACCTTAACTGATAAAACAGACAATATTCTGAAACAGTCATAGTTAACTCTAAAATTCAGGTTGCTCTTCCACTGCTATCCTGATGGCAATTCCATCTCCAGTGATCTGGAAATCTCTGTAAATTGTTGCATATTTGCTAATAAGAATATATTTTTAGTACTAAAAAATGTTGGTCAGAATATAAACTGAGCATATGTTACAATAGAGGAAAAACCTTGTTATTGAGACATCAGAACTTGTTTGTATGCTTTGAAATCTCATGTTTACAGATCACATATTCTCTTTCTCTCAAACATCATTACAAATGCTTACAGCTCTGTAAAATAGATAAGAATTGAAAAGAAGAAAAATCTAGGTATTTTATTTTCTTCTTCACCAGTAGGAAATAGGGCACAATAATAGAGAACAATTGATTCGCTTACAGAAATAATGAATTATTTTTTAAAAATTTTTGTGCCACATTCAGTGTTACTTAGGGTTTACTTCTAGCTCTCTGCTCAGAGGTCACTGTTGGTAGGGTTTAAGGAAACTTATGGGGTCCCAGGGATAATGTTGGCAGACTAAAAGGTAAATACCTACATACTGTATTATTTCTCTAGCTCCAGAAAAATTACTATGAATGTAACATGATATTACAACATATTATATACCTATAATCTATGTTCTTAGATAGTCACAAATATATATGACTAATCAGACAATATTTTAAGATATTTTTATATTACATAAAAATAAAAAAAAAACCTTCTGCATTATAGCATTTATTGTTGTTGGATTTTATTTTTTTTTTAGAGAAACTTCTGGGCTATAAAATTAAAGATGTAAAAGTAAATTGGTTTTAAGATGTGATTCACTTGGGAGACATGTCCATTAACAATAACAAAAATAGATCTGCCTTAATCCAAATCTAATCTATAACCCAGTAGACGTGCCTGATGTCACATTCATGTGCATTGGAAATTTGTCATGTGCATTTTTTGATTTATGGGGACATACAAAGGATAGTTTCAAGACACAATTTTATAAGTATGGAATGACTGATAAAGCTATTATAAGGAGAATTCTAACTTTATTAAAATATAGGAGCTATCAATGTCACATTATAGGACAATCATTCCACATATCAATATTCAATTTCTAACTCAGAGCTTTAAAACTAGTAAATACTCTCACTAATAACCATATATTATTGGTTGTACATTAATATGTATAATAATAGCTCAGGTGACATATGACTAAAACAGAAAAGAGACATGAAATAGTAAGAGTCCTTTATAAACACTGATGGGAAGCGGAGCAAAATACTAAAAAGTACAAGTTTATGACTGAAACCCAACTACAATCATGCTTGTAATCATGATGCGTAAAGATTTTATAAAAGAAAGTAAATCAAAAGATGAGAGGAGGGGTCAGAAAGGTAGTTTTGTGGGGAAAGTGCTTGCCTTATATACCACTGACCCAGATTCCATCTCCAGCATCCAATATGGTCCCCTGAGCCTGCCAGGAATGATGCCTGAGTGAAGGGCTAAGAGTAAGCCCTGAGCATTACTGGGTGTAGATTCCCCCTGATGAGAGGAAGGAGATAAAAAAAGTGTTCATGGGGGGCCGGGCGGTGGCGCTGGAGCTAAGGTGCCTGCGCTAACCTAGGACGGACCACGGTTCGATCCCCTGGTTCCCCATATGGTCCCCCGTGCCTGCCGGGAGCGACTTCTGAGCGAATAGCCAGGAGTAACCCCTGAGCGTCACCGGGTGTGGCCCAAAAACCAAAAAAAAAAAAAAAAAAAAGCGTTCATGGGAGAATCATTGCTGAAATTGCCAAGCTTAAAACTAGGCTGACTAGCTAATTAATCATTTGCTTATATATTTTACAAAATAAAAGTAGTGCAACCATTAATTCATTTAGAGACTATGGATAAAGAAGAGGCAACATGGAAAATTTTCTACCTCTTTTGCACAAGAGTAGAAAACAAGACTGGTTATCTAAGGTAAACTGATTGGTTGTTATCTTTATGCCATTAAATGAAATACTGTGGGTATGGTAAAAATTTTATAAAAAAATTGAAAGAGGTCGTCTTCTCTGGGAGACAGTCCTGATTAGTCACTATGGGACTTGTGGCTAATAAAATAAAGTTTTGTTTAGATTTACTCCAATTGGGGGTCTCATCCTTTGACTCTAGAACTTAATATTAGGGGCTCATCTGGGATTGAATGATGATGACTCAGTCACCAACAAAGCTGACTAGTTCCTGCGGACATCACCAGGACCCCTTCAAGGTAGGAAGACACCTAAAGAGAACAAAATTCTGGAGGAGGACGGGGGAGAAACTGGATGCAGTATTGCTCCCTAGGGCCAGAATCTCTGTGGGGATGCCTCACTACTCCCACCAGGGAAGGCAGATTTGACTGCTCTGATCCCTGGGGATGACATCAAGGTGGGTTCAAGTCCCACAAAGTGTTTTGTGGTTATGAATCCTACTAGGTGGTATGCAGCATCACCACATAAGGTTATATGTGGGTTTGAATCCCACTTAGGACCTTATGGGTTTGAGTCCCAGTTACACTGTGTCTCTCTGTCTTCGTGTTTGTTGTGCTATATTTTCTCTTTACCACTGTCTTGTCTAGTTAAAACTAGATAAATAAATTCTACATAGAATACCACCCCCTTGGAGTTGGTGGAATTTGGTTTGAATTCAGCAAAAATTGTATGTTGTGTTATGTGCCTGTCATTGAGTCATTGAGTGTATAGGTTGATTTTCAAGTCTGGTATTATATGCACCACTGGAGACAGACAGGCCAGGGAGCAGTGGAAGAGGGTTGTAAATGCCAGATAAATCTTAAAAGGCAGTCAGGACTTAAATTCATCCTGGAAAATTCTGGTCTTTCTGATCAATCTTAGCTGCTTTCCTGCTATTCTTAGATGAGAGGCAAAGGAAGATCAATTGAGATTATTTACATGTGTATTTAGATAAGGGGAGAGTGAAATCAAGAAATTATGGAAGGAAGCTTCAAGGAGTGGGTGCCAGGTGCTGCTTTCCAATAGTGGGAATTGGCTGGTAGAGGGGAAAATGGCCCATTTAAAACCCAATACAAGCAGACTGGAGTGTGTGACTTTGAAAACATTGTTAATTGATCCTGTTAGTGGTTAAGGGTTGAAATTTGCTCACCCTTTTCCCTTAGTCAACCTAGAGAATTTATTCTTCATAATGCCAGAATAAAGTCCACCGATGAGGGGCAGGGCAGAATGATCCAGGTGGACGTTTTTACATATCAAAGGAGAGCTTTAACAGAAAGAGGAAGATGTAGGAATGCCTGTCACCGTATGGTAAGAATGAATTGGGTGGAAAATGTCTCAAATTATTGTAGTTAGCCTTTTTTAGACAATATTGCTATTGTTGAGTGTATGATATTGTTAAAGTAACTCAATTTATTGTCAATTTTGTTACAAGAAACTTAATGTTGGGCTTAAGATATCTTTAATTGTGAAAACCTCAATGGTTCCCGATATACTTAGTAAAGGCTTCTTTCTAAATGTACTCGAATGTAAATATGTAGAGACAGGAAATCTATAAAACTGGTTTAAAGGTCTTCAGTAAGTATCATAAAGGATGATTTTGTCCTACTAGGTGTAAGGATATAGCAATTTGGATCCAAATTGACAGTGGGCAGTTTCAAATTGCCCTCCTAAAAAGCCTTAGTGCTAGCTCTAGACTGTTTACTTGGGATGCTGGTGTGCCCTGGGGGAGGAGGACAATAAGAGAGAAGAGAAGGATAGAAAGATGTAAATGTGTATTTTATGCAATAAATATAATGGATCTAGTTATGAAAGTTGGAGAAGAAAATGATGGAGGGAATTCTGTAAGAGTGTAATCAGTCAATTGCAAATTGGGATGGAGGGAAGTTAAAAACAGAACAAAGTAATGTGCAGAAGGTTTGAGGGTTGGGTTAGAAAAAAAAACTGTGTGCTCAAACCGGATTATTATTAGTATGTCTCTAAATTAGAAGTTATCTAATTTAATTTAATTTTAATTTTAATTTTTAGATAACTAATTAGATAAGTTATCTAATTTAAATTAGAAGCTTTTGTATAAAGAATTCTATGGAAAAGAAGTTTAGTTGCTCTAGACTCATGTTAACGTGCTCTGAGAAAATTGGACCTTTAGTAATTACAGAAAATCAAGATTTTCCAAGTGGGATTAAAAATTATATGCATAATGGTTGTTCTAGGTGTTCTATAAATTAAGAAACATTTTTCTCTTTTATTGACACCCTTAGTATTATTGATGCTTCATGGCATTATGCCGGTTTGCATAAATATAGGCAGGATGTTTGTCTCTCTGTAGGAGACTAATGCTCATGCAAACAGGGAATCTTAAAACTTAGCAAGGGAACCTCAGAGCCTTTTTTCAATGAAACAGAATTGAAAAGAATTGAGGTTAAGTGGCAATCAGGTCCAGTATTATTAAAAGTACTCTGCTAATGTAGGGGGAGACCAATAGAGGCAGATTGGCCAAGGGAAACCAGATCATCTAAAAGGGTCTAGATATGTGCTGAATGCCCACAGTCTGAGTTTTGTTCTCAGCATTGAGAAACATATGAAGATCAGAGTCTCCCAAACCTAGAGAGTGGTGGGACAAGTTCCTTCCAGGACACTCCTACAGAGGGTGAGAGGCTCAAGGCCACCTTCGGCTCATCATGTTGACCTGACCTTCAAATCTTTATATCAGCTAAGCCTGGAGAACCCTGGCATGACAAGTAAAGTATTAAAGCATTTATTAGTAGACACCTATTTGTCCTTGACCAATCCCCAGAAATGCTCTGTTAATAATGGGGTGTCCCAAATGGAGACTTCCACAGTGTTACTGGGTTAATGCAAAGGAACAAGCCAAGTTTATTCAGCCATCTGGCAAGGTTTAATGTGAAGATGGAGAGAAAAACTATTTTTCTTTAATTGACTGAAATAAATGCACAGTAACAGGTTCAACTTAAAGTCCAGTTCTCTTGGATAACCCACATTAAAGTGTATTTATTTGTTGTAATAGTTTGATCATAGGGAACTGAAGGTTGTGTATAAGATCACTAGTATGGTTAGAATAGTGGAAACCAGAACTTTACCAGGGAGAACTTATGCAGAATAGGGCAGTAGGAGAAGGGACTCAAAGCTGTGTGTTATGTGCTATCATCGAACCTAGTGGCAGTTCTGGGTTTCTTTCCAGGCAACACCTATAAAACTAGAGATTACATCCCAACGAAGACTGGCAGCGGGACCTCCTAGAAATGCCAAAAAATACTCTCGACTCCAACACCTGTTTATGTTGCAGAACTGATGCAGGAATCTCCTTGTTCTTCGTGGTGGAGAATCACAGCCCAAAAGAGAGGGACTCCCTGCAGGTTCAGCTCACGTTGAGCTGCCAGGAACAGGAAAGAATGACATCGTCCTGATGCTCCTCTTAATGGTGGTGACTTTGGGATGACCAGCAAGAATGAATACCTGATAAGCTTGTGGACTGTACTTGAACTCTTACCTAGACTGTTAATTGAGGCTTTTGGGGTCAAACTGTCACCCTAACGATCCCTCCCCAAACACTCACTTATGCAATTTGTTTGGGGTCTCTGATTATGCTCCATAAGATATTTCACTACTGAGGTTAAGTGTTAAGAAAAGAAGTGGGTACTACCCCACGGGTGCCGGTCCTGAGATAGGAGAGTTGCTCTTAGAGGATTCTCATGTTATGCTTGTCCAGAAAGAAGTCCCCTGAAATGTGGGGGAGAGTCGGACTTTCTCTACAAGGTATAGTAATATGTCAGGGAAGCCAGCTGACCACACAGAGGGAACCAGACCCTGAGTGAGACAAGGCTATAGTTTCAGGCAGAGTTTAGGGAGTGCTGTTAACCAGAGATGTTTCAGCCCAAATATCGGTAGGGCCTGTAAGAGAATGTGCCCAGACTTACTTCCTAGTAGGGAATGCGTCAGTTAAGATGGATAAAGAGGAGGGAGCCAGCAGTTCCACACTGTCTACAGTGCTACTGTAAGACCCACCATCAAGCATGAAGTAGAAGAGTTTAGGATCAGGCTTCTCCTGAAATTGACAAAGATTGTTTATTGTAAATACATCTAGAGTACTCTCTACTCCTTAAAAATGTGGCCCTGCAGAACAGGAAGTGTTTACACTTAAGTTTTTTAAAATAAGACCGACTATGTATGGGCTCAGTGGAGCAGATCAGGGGTCACCAGGGGTATGCTGCAGCAAAAGAAGGCCAGTTTGTAGGAGCAGAAAGATTCTGTCTTCTGGTATATATAAACTGTGTTTCATACAATCACTCTAAATAACGTCCTGGTTAGGCCACTTTTTATTCTTTTTGTGATGCTCTTAATAGGTTCTTGCATAATTAATTACCTTGCCTACTGTATTCAGGCACACATAGGTGAAGTTAAGATGTTTGTGCTCTTTCAGTTGATGTTTCAATAAATTCATTGAGTAATTAATTTTCAAAAATATTCTTTCCTTTCTCTTCCATCTCTTTAGTTTTTCTTTCAATTTTCTATTTAAAAAAACATATTGCTTTTGATCTCCCTTAAACTGTATTACCAGTTATGTCAACTATGTAATGCATTTTCTTTAAATAAATTAATTTAAGATAAAGAAGTTAGTGCTAAGGTCTCATTATGTGCCTATAAGCAGGGACAGGGATGAGGAACCCGAAAGAGAATCAAGGATTTGACTCAGTCTATAAGAGGAGGAGGCAATGTGTGGTCTTGGATTCTGAGCAAGAAGGATAGCCATTTTGTAAAGATCACATGACAAGCTTTTCTGAGGTTTTAAATAAGGAGGGACTCCATTTTGTAAGGACCACATATTGTAAGTCACAAGTTAGGATTTCTTAAATCTGTTTCCATTAATGCTGCCCCAACCTTCCTGGCCATACCAGGTAGCCATCTGGAAATACTATGAAATAGCAGTAGGAAGGTACCCTAGACAACAGCTAATCATTTTAAATATCATCAGAAGCTAGAACTTCTCTATATCCCTTCCCTATATAATCTGATCTATGACCTTGGGCATGATTGTCTTTTCTGGGAGACTGTCCTGATAGTCAGTAAGGGGCTTGTGTCTGATGAAAAAAGCTTTGTTTGGTTTAAAAAAATTTTTTTTTTGGTTTTTGGGTCACACCCGACAGTGCTCAGGGATTACTCCTGGCTCCATGCTCAGAAATTGCTCCTGGCAGGCACGGGGGACCATATGGGGCACTGGGATTCGAACCGATGACCTTTTGCATGAAAGACAAACGCCTTACCTCCATGCTATCTCCCAGGCCCCGGTTTTAAAAAATTTAGAAAGACTGGAGACTTAAGGATAGCATACAGATCAAGGTGTTAGTCTTGCACATAGCCCATTCAGGTTCAATACTTGACATCCTGTATTCTGTAGCCAATAATTGTGAGCCCATCAGAGTTCAGAGTCAGGAGTAACCCCCAAACATAACCGGTTCTGGTCCCAAAGCAAAAATATTTGGTTGATTGTTTCTCCTCTGACAATTCTACTGGGAACCATAAGCTTGCATATATTTAAATTTATAGAAAAAGCATAACCTATTTAAAATAGACCATTAGAATTGTATATATCTATACTGTATAATAGACCATTAGAATTGTAGGTCTTCAGAAGTGAACTTACACTAATAATTATTGCCAAGAAAGTTCTTTTTCTATTAAAGATTTATTTAAGAAATAAATTTAAGAGACATAAGTGTCTCTTCTTTGTGATGTTGATAAAATATATCTTAGCATGTACATGTAGGTAAAATTTTTATGTGTGCTATGTGTGTGTATTGGCTCATTTGGCAATGCTCAGGACTTACTTTGAATTCTATTTTCAGTAATCAATAACTCCTGGAAAAATTAAGAGAACCATTAGGGGTGCCAGGGATTGATTTCAGGCTGGCTACATGCAGGGAAAGTCCTTAATACTGTATTTATCATCTTTCCAATTACCCTACACACCATACAATCTCTTTTAGCCCCAATCTAGGTCTTGTGTCCAGTTCTTGCTACTAGAATGTAAGCAACGTGATGTATTATCATTTTGCACTACAAAATTTTCCCATTCTCTCATCCAATCTCTGTTGACTGAAAGAAAAGTATTTCCAAAAAGCATTACCTGGAGATGCTACAATAGGGACTTCTGAATCATTGCCTGGAAGGATACCTCTCTACCAGCTGAGTTATTCATCATCAAGGAAATTATTTCTATGGTAGTAAACCACAATCATTCTTTCAGATAGTAGCTGCTATATCAGCAGAGTGCACTTTCTAGGTATAATTATTGTTACTTACTTGAAATTAGTTTGTCAGGACTGATATTATTTGGAACTATAGGATTAGGTGATAAGGTTTCTTGGATTTTTTACCTAAAAAATCAAATGTATCAAAGTTCAACTATTTTAGACCACCTATATTTTTACAAATCATTGTTTATTGTAATATTCTATTTGTTTATATTTTTCACTAAACTTCATCTTTACCATTTGTAATTTAAATAATTGCCAAATCTCTGCTTCAGAACTATGGTTTTGACATCTAGGTTAATTTGATTAATTTTTCATTATCAAATTTTAAGGGAATTCACAAGGATCTTTATAACCTTAAATTAAGCCTATTGTAAATCTTCAAAATAAAATATTCTTCACAGAAGTTATACCAAAAACTATCATTGAGGTAACTCCTTTTTTTGTCTTAAAGTTTCTAGACCTGGGGCCAGAGTGGTGGTGTGAGCCGTAAGACATCTGCCTTGCCAGTGATAGGCTCAATCCCCTAGTGTCCCACATGGTCCCTAAGCCAGTAGCAATTTCTGAGTGCATAGCTAGGTGTAACCCTGAGCGTCACTGAGTGTAGTTCACAAAAATAAAACAAAACAAAAAAAGTTTCTAGACCTTTCTTATCTATCTCCAATTTCCACCTTTTGGTTTTTTCCATTTTTTTTCTCTTAAATATTTAAGAATTGCTATCTCTTTAATTTCATTATAAAGAGTTTTATAAATAATTATATAATTTGCCCTTCTCTTGTTGTTTTTTGTTTTTCTGGTGATATTCATCTTAGTTGTGATGTTTCCATTTGGGGAAATTTTCATCCTTAATGATGGGACTATGTAAATTTTCTGATGTTTCTTCAGGTTAGATCTTCCTTTAAAATTGCAAGATATATTTGATAACTGTAAAAGGTGTCTTTGAAACAGATTAAATAAAAAATGAAAAAATATAAAATCTCAACAAAATCTGAATAGTTTCTAAAGTGTCTTTTAACTCATCAGTGGACAAAGTTTACTGAGATATAAGTCACTCTTGCTTCCCAAGAGGATTCGCTTTGTACTATAAATTTTTTTCCTAACAGTAGATAGTTATCTAAAAAACTGTGTTTTAAATTAAACCTTTTAATTATTCTAATTATAAACTAGTTAATGCTTATTAAAATATTTGGGGGGCAAAATTATAAAAAAACTATCAAAAATAAGGTTATAAAACAAGAAATACTACTTGTTTATGGAGAAAACAGTCCATGTATGTGACTGTTTACTTTTTTGCTTTGTTTTTGTTATTTAAATTAGAAAAATTGGATAACATGCAGTTTAAGATTGTAAAAATATACTATAAATTAACATAATATAAAGACAAAGTTCTCTTTTTCTTCACTCAATGTGACTACATTGCAGAGTTGTTACTGTCTCCAATTTGTTTCACTTTTCAGACCTGTAATTCTGCATTATATTTTCATATATATCAGCAAGTAAATGTGTATGTAATATGTACACATATATACTTTATTTTTTACTGCATTTTGTGTGCTGTTTTGTTTTTGAGAGTTTTCCTTTGAACAGATATACCATAGTTAGTTTGTCCATCCACTTACTGATTAACATTTATTTGATTTGTTTCTCACTTTTTATATATATAAAATCTTTAGTTAAGCATCATGAGTACAAGCATGATTATAGTTGGGTTTCAGCCATAAACAGAACACCTCCCTTCACCAGTGTAATATTTCCACCACCAATGCCCCCAACCCTTGCCCATATTTGAGACAGGCATTCTACTTCTCTCATTCATTAAGATTGTCATGCTAGTTGTTAGTGTAGTTATTTCCCTAACTGCACCACTACTCTTTGTGGTGAGCTTCATATTGTGAGCCGTTTCTTCCAGTCCTCATCTCTATTGTTTCTGGGGATTATTAAAATAATGTCCTTAAGTGTTTTTTTAAAAGCCTAAAGATCCGTGAGACTATTCTGTGTCTATCTCTCTCCCTCTGATTTATTTCACTCAGCGTAATAGATTCCATGTCCGTGATTGTAGAGGAAAATTTCATGACTTCATCTCTCCTGATGGCTTCATAATATTCCATTGTGTAGATGTCACACAGTTTCTTTAGCCATTCATCTGTTGAAGGGCATCTGGGTTGTTTTCAGAATCTGGCTATTGTAAATAGTGCTGCAATAAATATAGGTGTGAGGAAGGGATTTTTTGTATTGTA
>PVKC010035546.1:0-13431 GCA_004027635.1 Crocidura indochinensis | reverse complement strand
CACATATAGGCCATGGTATTGAGGTAGAAATGTGGCAGTAAACATAAGAAAAGAAGAGAATAAATATATATATATATATATTTTTTTTTTTTTGGTTTTTGGTTTTTGGGCCACACCCGGTGACACTCAGGGGTTACTCCTGGCTATGTGCTCAGAAATCACTCCTGGCTTGGGGGACTGTATAGGACACTGCAACATCAAACCTCAGTCCATCCTAGGTTCGTGTGTGCAAGGCAAATGCCCTAATGCTTGCGCACCACTCTGGCCCCATTAAAAAATAATTTCCTAATAAAGGAATTGTGATTTACAAACTTTTTATAGTTGAGTTTTGGGCATATACTAGTTCAACACCAATCCCACCACCAGTGTTAACTCTCAACACCAATGTTCCCATAAACCATCATTCCCACCTCCACATTCCCCACCTACCATTTTGACAGGCACAAGTTCAATGGCTGTTGTTTTCAATGTTGTTGAGTCTGTGCTTGGATGTATAGCTATACCACTGTCCCATATCACCAATATGACAGAAGTCCTGACCCCTCTTCCCCGCTTTTTCTCATCTTCTTCTTTCTACCTTGATTGCTTTACTTCTTTCTCTGTCTCCTAAGTTCTAGGGTCAAGGGCTTGACTTTTTGTTTTGTTTTGTTTTTTTTGGTCATACCCAGCATCGCCCATGGGTAAATCCTGGCTCTACGCTCAGAAATCGCTCCTGGCAGGCTTGAGGAACCATATGGGATGCCGGGATTTGAACCACTGTCTTCCTGTATGCAAGGCAAATGCCCTACCTCCATGCTATATCTCTGGCCTGAAGGGCTTGATATTTTTTAAAAGTGGGCAGTAGGGGCTAGAATGATAGTACAGTTGAGCATAGTGCTTGCCTTGCATGTAGCTGATCTAAATTTAATTCCTGGCATTCTATATGGCCCCATGAGCCCCACCAGGAGTAATCCTTTAACGTGGAGCCAGGAGTAAGCCCTGAATTCTGTCAAATGTACTTCCCCCATCAAATTAAAATGATGCAGGAAAGAGAAGATGTTACTGATATGAAACTGTACTTTTAAAGGTTAAATAGCTGGGAGATAGTTCAAAGGCAGCACCTAGGTTTGATTCCCAGTACCACATGGCCCCTTGGGCACTTCCAGGGGTACTTCAAAGCACCCTGCCAGGAATAGTCTTTGAATACTGTCAGGTATGAGCTGTCCTGCTCACCTGCCCTGTCCCTCCAAAATAGGTTGTCAAGGGCCAGGGACATAGATCAAGGGACTGGAACGCATGTGATGCATCCATTCACTAGGTCCCTGCAGGCTGACTTGAGAGTAACACACTGTTGGCCCTAAGGAATGAACAGTGAAGTCTGCAGAGCCAGGCCAAGTACTGGCAAATACTCGAAAAAGATCTTGAGAACTTTCCTGAGCATTTTATTGAGAGACTAAAAAGTAACAATAATAAACTAAAGGTCAGGGTCCAGAGCGGTGGTGCAGCAGTAGGGCTTTTGCCTTGCACGTGACTGACCCAGGACGGACCGCAGTTTGAACCCCGTGTCCCATACAGCCCCCAAAACCAGGAGCGATTTCTGAGCACATGGCCAAGAGTAACCCAAGTGTCACTGGGTGTAGCCCCAAAACAAAAAACTAAATAAATAAAAATAAAAATTTAAAGGTCGCTGAATCCCAGCCCTCCCAGAGCCCTGGTCCAACCTCATTGTTCCACCACTAGTTTCTGCAGACACCTACCCATTAAAAACTCCAGGTATGGCAGTTTGGGGGCTGAAAAGTCTATGGTCTTTTTGAATGAGATGGGCAGCCTCCCCACACCCCTTCATCCTTCTAGAAGCCCTGGCAACCATAGCTACATCCCCTACCAGCCACCATGTAAATTCAGCCCAGCTCCATAGACCCTGGAAGCCCTAGAGCACATGGCCACATATGCAGCAGCACTGACAATTCCAGTTCCTCAATAACACCTCAGTAGGAGCACCTCAAATTAGCAGAGAAGTCACCGAAGCTCAATAAGCAGAAACAAAACTCAGAATGCACAACAAGCAACAGTTGTGCTAAGCCAATCCTCCATAGTCATCATTGCCTCTTCAAAACACAAGTTATTAAGGTAAATTGGTTTCTATTTTCACTACATTTAAATTATTTCTAACTAAAGTTTATTGATACCAAAGAACATTATCTGCATGATATAATTCCTTGAAATCTGCAGTTCCATGGAAAAACACTATTTTCCATAATAAAACAGCAATTTTTGTCATATTCATTGCAATAATATTCTCAGTAGATAATTGTATAATAAAATATACTGAAATTTCTTATAATAAATATAATTAAAAAAATAAGGGTCCCTGATTTTTTTGCCTTGACTATATCTTTGCTTTGTGGCCACACCCATTTTTATTCCCCACAGGGTGGCTATGGGGAGGGATATAAACAAATGAAAACAAAATCATATCGGTTGGAAGAAAAAAGAAAATGTGGTGAAAGTATCTCTGTAAACTGTCTAGAGCAGAGGTCAGCAACCTTTTTTTCCAAATGAGCCAAATCTTGCCAAAACCAGGATTGAGATTTATTTTGAGAGCCACACAGGGCGCGCACTGAGAGGCTAGGAGCAGAGTCCTGACTCCTGGAGCGGCCGCCCGGCTCTCACACAGAAGAGCCTAATTAAAGAACCGCATGTGGCTCGAGAGCCACAGATTGCCGACCACTGGTCTAGAGGAAACTAGAGGGAAGCCAAAGCCTGATAGCATGGCATATATCACGCCTCATGTGTGATATGACTAAATCCTAAACGATGCAAATAATAAGGGTTTGTGTTTAGACTGTGCCCCAAAGATCACAAGCATCAGAACTTAAACAATTATGCTGAGAACTCCCAACAGTTAGCTTGCACATAAATTCTCTCATTTGGAAATAACCGTCTTAGCTATATAATAAAACACAAGTTAAAATTTTCTAAACTATTAGTGATTTTAGGCGAGGGTTTCTAAATCATAGTATTTATTAAACAAATACCTCAACTTCTGAAAGTTTTCTAACCACTTCAATTTTCTCCTGAAGAACCCGCCTCAGTGACTCTTTGGCTGTTGTCTCATAGTTGTGTTTGTCTTCCTGTAATGCTATTAGTTCCTTCCGTAAACTGTCTTCTGTTTGACTCTAGGATTAAAAGACATGGATATAATTATAAATAGTCTATATTTTTAACCATTTGAAATAATTATGATGCTCCTTGAATTCTATACTAATGTACCTCTAAAATCAAACTTTGTTAGCCTCATTTATTGACACTGCAGTTAAAGGCTGCATCAATAAGTTACAACTTCATGGATATATAAGTTCATACTTTCAACAGAAAGAAAAAGTCAAAAAGGAAACAAAAATTTCTCTTAAATCTACAAAATTACTTCTATTTTTTGGTTACATGATAATACTTAAGCTTGTGGAAAAAGTAATCTCTTACCTTAAGAAGGCCAGATATTTTAAATCAATGATAAAATCAAAAGGAGTTAGAACAACAAAAAAAGGTGTTAGAATAGTATGGGGTCTGAGGTAGGAAAAATATAAGATGGTTTTCTGGAACATCGTGTGTTATATGACCAGACACTATCAAAGTCTGTTGGGTTTTAACTAAGATATAAAAACAAAAAACCCAGGCTTTGACTAGAAACGGTTTCTCTGGTCCAAAGACAGATAAATTGACGATCAGTAAGAACAATTAATGGAACAGGTCAAAATATATGAAATATATATATACATACATATATATATATATATGTTTTTGGGCCACACCCGGTAATGCTCAGGCGTTATTCCTGGCTATGCATTCAGAAGTCGCTCCTGGCTTGGGGGACCATATGGGACACTGGGGGATCAAACCACTATCCGTCCTAGGCTAGTGCTGGCAAGGCAGACACCTTACCTCTAGCACCACCGCGCCGGCCCCATGAAATATATTTTAATCTAAGATCAGATCATTCCTTGGGTGGATAAGAAGGAACTAATTATTTTCAAATTCATTTAACCCACTTTTCTTCCTAAGAAAGTGTACCCCAGCAACCAAATTTGTACAAGGTGAAGCTTTCTTTTTATAAAGGTTTAGCTTTCTTTATAGAAGCAATTAAAGCTAATTAATGAGGAATTACAGTATCATTGCTTTTTGTGATTTTTTTGGGGGGAGGGGGTTCTTGGCCACCCTTGGTGGTGCATTACTACTGGCCCTGTGCTCAGAAATCACTGTTGGCAAGCTCAGGGTACCTTATGGGATGCCAAGGATCAAACCCAGGTCAGCCACGTGCAAGGCAAACATCCTCAGTACTATTGCTCCAGTCCCATGTTTTTGTGATTTTTAATAATTTGGGAAATGAACACCACAATTACTAATCTCTCTTACTCACCAAACCAATACAGTATGGTATTTCTTTTCTGTCTGTTTTTTGGGCCACCCGATGGTATTCAGGGGTTACCCCTGACTTTGAGCACAGAAATAGTTCCTGGCAGGTTCAGGGGACCATATGGAATGCCAGGATCAAACTCATCCAGGTCAGCCGTGTGCAAGGCAAATGCTCTACTCACTGTGCATGACTCTGGTCCCACATTATGGTATTTCTTTGTAAAAAAAAAACAAAAAACATACATACATACATATACATATATATATATGTATGTATACCTACATGAGGTCCTAAGAAAAATAAAGTTGAAACTAATTATGATTGAGTCTCTAGATCAAAATACCAATCTCTAGATCAAAATACCAATTTTCAGTTGAAAAGAAGGAAAGATGTTCATAAAATAATAACCCAGAAGAGGAAAATTACAGAGGATAATTAATGACCCAATTTATCAAAAAAAAATACCAAGTGATAAAAAGGGGGAAAAATTGTACAGAATGGGGTCAGAGAAATAGCAAGGAGGTGGAGCATTTGCCTTGCATGCAGAGGGTTTGAATCCGGGCATCCCATATGGTTCCCCAAGCCTGTTGGGAGCGGGAGCGATTTCTGAGTGTAGAGCCATGATAACCCCTGATGCTGCCGAGTGTGACCCCCCCACCCACAATTAAAATTGTACAGAATATTTACATTACGGTGAAAATGCATACAATGTTACAACATACACTCAAAACTACTGTCAAGGAAATCCTGCCATTTTTATTTATTTACTAGAAATTAAATACTTACTTTGGAGCATGCCTGTAATTGGTTTCCCATAACTTCTAACCGTGATAATAGTCTATCTTCATCTATTAAAGCCTATTGAAGAAAAATTAAACATAAAGTCTTACAATAATTAAAAAATAAAGTAAAAAGTTAAAAGATTGCGACTACCAAAATAAGATATACAAAATCATAAAACCAAACAATATTCACCGTAACAATATCCTGACTTCAAAATTTATCAGTTAGGAACAATTATGTGATAAAATTTCAATTTTAACTTGTTTAATATATAAAAAATATCAAATCATGTTTTAATGATTCTTGAATAACAAACAACTGAAATACCTGCCAACTGGTATCTGAAGCCTCCTGGGTGATGGTTAGTAGCCGCTGAAGGGTGGCTAACTTCTGTTCCAACATTTGTTCCCGGTGTAAGGCCTCCTAATATTATGTCACGAGAGATTATAATAAACTCAATATGACTTCTTTGAAAAGTAAAATCATTTTTCAGCATATATAAAGAACTTTCATATTATATCCTAATTTGTGCCTCTATAGTAAAATCTGATAAGTCTAATTTATAGAATATATGTGGGTGATATCATTTTACCCTCATTTGTTTGGCTGTTAGTCCTACTATTAGGGTTGCATTAGCTGCAAGTTGCACTCTAATAAAAAACAAGCTATTTTTTCTTTTTTACTCATAATATACAGAAGTTTTAAAATACACACATACAACTACACACAAAACAAATACAGTAACAACAACTACGAAGAGGTCCCGGAGTGATATGGCAAGTAGAGTGTTTGCCTTGCTCATGACTAACACAGGTTCAATATCCAGCATCCCAAATGAACTCTCCAGGAGTGAGCCTTAAGCACAGAGTCAGGAGTAACCCTAGACAAAACAAATAAAAAAACCCCAACGATAGAGCATAAGACTCCAACAAATATCACACATTAAACAAATTTAACTGTGCATGTCTCAGAAGAAACTCATTCCTAAGACAAAACAATCTGGTCAACACAAATGACTAAGTTCAAGATAAATTAACTAAAATAGAAATATTTTAATTTTTTCTTTTATATTTTCTTTTCTGTATTTTAGAAAAGTATCATATATGTTTCTTTTTTATTTTTATTTTGTTTTTAAAATATAAGGGATATGTGGACAATGATGGAGGGTTCTGTATAGGTTTTTGATACTAAAGGTACAACCACAATGTTGGAGTACAGTAGTTAGGATACTTGCTTGGGGGGGTGGGGGTTGGGGTCATACCCGGTGACACTCAGGGGTTACTCCTGGCTATGTGCTCAGAAATCACTCCTGGCTTGGAGATCATATGGGACCCTGGGACAACAGGGGATTGAACCACTACCTGCTGTACTACTGCTCCCCACTTTAATTTTTAATAATTAAAAAAGTAACATATATAGGCATGTATATATAACACGTATAGGAATTCTGATTATTTCTGTGATTATATACCAATTAGTAGTAATTAAAACTAAAAGTAAGATATCACCAAATATAGACTCAAGGTAGTTAAGTAGGCAAAAATTTATATATCTACTTGACAAATCCAAAGGATCATTTTTACAGAACAAGAAATAGGCAAGCAAATTCTTTATCTCTAAGTCACTTGTTAAATACTGATAGCTTGTTTCCTTAATTGGAAATTAAGATAAAAATGTTCATAAGGCATTCATGCACCTTGAACTTGAACTTTCTTCCATTCCTGTCATTATCTAAAGAACACTTACTATATTTAATACCTCTAAACCTCTCCAAACGAGAAATTTTCAAACACAGTACTTTATGCTTGAAGTTAACTGTTCTTCATGTTGCCAACAAGTAATCAAGTAATGTTTATTTTTTAATAATTCTAAAATGTAAAGATTAAGGAATCTAATAAAAGGTGTATTCCTCTGAACATAAGTAATGGGAGTCAGTGATCACTCAGATTGCCAAGTGCAAGGCAAGCAATTGCCCTATGTACTGTACTATCTCTCCAGTCCCTAAAGCTCAGCATAAATTAAAGAGAAATTATACTTCTCCACAATAATGTCTGCCAGAGGCAGGCTAGGTGGTGGGGGATGGGGACAGTGGAGGGAGATGGGAGGGAAACTGGGGAAATTGGTGGCAGAAAATGAACACTGGTCAATGGACAGGTTTGGAAACATTGTGTGACTGATATTCAGCAACTTCTTAATTATCTCACAGTGATTAAAAAGCAAATATTTTTTAATTGAAGAGATTTACCAAGTTTAACCTTCTACAACATATCTAATATCCAGGATAAAACATACTGAAGCAGTATGCTCTATTTAAGAAAAAAACCACCGGAGAGATAGCATGGAAGTAAGGCGTTTGCCTTTCATGCAGAAGGATGGTGGTTTGAATCCCGGCATCCCATGTGCCCATATGGTCCCCCGTACCTGCCAGGGGCGACTTCTGAGCATAGAGCTAAGAGTAACCCCTAAGTGCTGCCGGGTGTGACCCAAAAACAAACAAACAAACAAAAAAGAATAAAACCACCAAAACAACTGATTGCTTCCACTAGATGGTGGCATTTCACTGTTAGTTCTTTTTCAAAAACATTTTTGTTTAGTTTTATAATTTCAATGAACCGCATTTTAATAGAAATCTAATCTACCCAGAAATGATCTTTTATTTTAAGGCAAGCAAAACATCCATTCCAACATTTATTTTTAAGTTTTACAATTTACATTGAAACTTTAACAGTCCAAAATATACACAGCATAATTTACTCTAAAAGAAAAAATAGTGAAAGTCAATTAATGTTCAAAGAATCAACAAAAAATGTTCAATTTGAAAGAAAGGCAGGGACACAACATTCACTAGTGGCAATAGAGTATTTAATTACACGTGCAAGGCATATGCAATACCAACTATACTATCTCCTTGACCCTTTATTTTGTATTTAAATCAAACATTATTTCTTTTTTTTTTTTGTTTTTTTTTGTTTTTGGGCCACACCCAGTGATGCTCAGGGGTTACCCCTGGCTATGCGCTCAGAAGTCGCTCCTGGCTTGGGGGACCATATGGGAAACTGGGGGATCGAACCGCGGTCCGTCCTAGGCTAGCGCAGGCAAGGCAGGCACCTTACCTCCAGCGCCACCACCCGGCCCCCAAACATTATTTCTTTAGTTTATATTTGTAGCCTAGCAAAATCTAATCTAAGGTGCTTTCCACAAAACACTCCCCCCCAAAAAGAGAAATAATAGAAATACAACCACTTAGTTAAAATTAAAAAGAAATATTACAAAGGGGGGTGTTCTTTATATGATTGTAACCCAATTGCAATCATGTCTGTCATCAAGATGCTTAAATAAGGGGCCGGTGAGGTGGTGCTAGAGGTAAGGTGTCTGCCTTGCAAGCGCTAGCCAAGGAAGGACCACGATTCGATCCCCCGTGTCCCATATGGACCCCCCCAAGCCAGGGGCAATTTCTGAGCTCTTAGCCAGGAGTAACCCCTGAGCATCAAATGGGTGTGGCCCCAAAAAAAGATGCTTAGATAAGATATATTTAAAAAGAAAATATACAAATAAAAATATTTTTAAATAATCTGCAGCCAATAAATGAACCAAGATAATGAAAATACTGATATTGTTAGATAATAATTTAATATCAAATTTAGAGTAATTGATCTATTAAGTAATAAAATCTCTTAATTAAAAATATTTTAACCACTTTCTTCACAAATGCAACAGAACAGTCAGCCCACACATATCTGCTATCTCCTGGCAGTGACTCAAAAACATTTCTAGTTTTTATTTATAAGAGACTTTATATATTTATCTAAATTAAGGCTCCATGACTTGTAAGTTATTCACAGTTCAGTTTTAAGTATACAATGTACTAACACCAGATTCATCACTACTGTCAGCTTCCCTCTATCAGTGTTCCCAAGTTCCCTCCCCATTCCACTCCCAGCTTGCCTCCTTAATGGGTACATTTTTGTTTGTTTGTTTCATTTTGCTTTTGAAACATACCCATGGATGCTCAGGGGTTACTCCTGGCTCTGTGCTCAGGAATTACTTCTGGCAGTGCTCAGACCATACGGAGAGCTGGAAGCCAAATTCTAGTTGCTACATGCAAGGCAAGTGCCCTATCTGCTGTGCTATTATTCTGGTCCTAATACGTTAAACATCACAATATCACATTTTGGGGCTGCAGAGAGATAGCTCAACATGCTGAGCGTATACTTTATGTATGTGGGTGATCTGCTGTGTTTAATCCCCGTACCACACAGTCCCGTGAGGGCAGCTGGGAGTAACCCCTGAACATAGCTTGAGGATGTATTCCACAAACAAAAACAAATTTCTCCCATTTTTTTTCTATTTTCATTCTTTATATCACTATTTCTATTCCTAAGAAGAAAAGCATTGTCCCCTTGCTTTTATAATTTTACACTACAAAAATAAACAATGTCTGGGGCCCGGGAGATAGCATGGAGGTAAGGCATTTGCCTTTCATGCAAAAGGCCATCGGTTCGAATCCTGGTGCCCCATATGGTCCCCCGCGCCTGCCAGGAGCAATTTCTGAGCATGGAGCCAGGAGTAACCCCTGAGCACTGCCGGGTATGACCCAAAAACCAAAGGAAAAAAAAAAAAAAAAAAAAACCATGTCGTGAAAATGTCTGGAATCCCATTTAGAGATTTAAAAATTCCTGGCAAATCATAACATTTGCCTTTGAGTGGTATGTGGACAAGACCATTCTAGTTTATGTGTGAGATTTCATTTTCACAAGAGCATCCTTCTACTTTGTGTGTTCCTACAGGACACTAGGGATCAATCCCAGGTCAGCCAGGGCAAGGCAAGTGTCCTACCCACTGTACTATTGCTCAGGCACTTTTGCTTATTTGTCTGTTTTGTTTGGGGGGCTATACCCGGTAGTGCTCAAATTACTCCTGGCAGGCTTAGGGGACCCTGGGAGAGGCCAGGGATCAAACCTAGGTTGGCCACTATACTGTCTCTCTGGCCACACAGGCACATTTTTAAGTTTGGTGTTGCAGTCTTAATGGGATGCTTCCAGAGCTCTAATTTTGTTCATTTTAAGTTTATTTTGGGGTACACCCAGCATTATTCAGAACTTCCTCCTGGCTGGCTTAGGAATCAATCATGACAGGGATCAGAGGACTATAGGGGATGCTGGGGTTCAAACCTGGATCAGTTAGGGTAAGGCTAGCAATCAACCTGCTGTACTTTATGTATCTCTCCAGTCCCTTCTAATTTTGTTTTAAAAAATTAAAGATACTAAAATTTTACTTTTACCTGTAGATACTGAGAAAGCTGGAATAGTTCCTGAGAGTACATACTTGGAGTGTTAGCAGCAACCTAAACACAAAATGACAAGGTCAACAAGTCATGTAAAATACTTAAGAATTCAATATATAGTTTACAGATAGAGCTCATGTATGAGGTCCTGGGAATATGTGCGTATATTAAGGTCACGTCCATGGAAAAAAACTTAAATATGCAAACCAAAATTCTTGTTCCAATTAACCAGTTCCCTTCATTTCCAAATATTTCTAGATAAAATTTGCACATGGTATATTGTAATATACTGACAAGTTTCAAATTTAAAAACAGGGATAGGACTGGTGGGATAGCTCACACAGAAGAGCATAAACCTAGTATATGTAGAGCTCTGAATCCAAAGCATAGTACCGCAAGCCAAGCCTCAGCACCAGCAGGTACCAGAAATAGCCTCAAGAAGCACTAAGAGTAGCCCCTATTTTTTTTAAGTAATGTGAGTGATAGCTCAAACAGTCATGCCTAGCATATGCAAGGCATTTGCTGAATCTCCACTACCACACGGCATGACCTTGGTAGCACCCAATACCACACGGCCAGACCAACAATAGCGCTGCACTTCCAGTCCAGAAATGATAGAAGAAAGGCTGAACATACGTGATCATTTAAACCTAATGCCTGCGGCAATACAATGCCTTTCTCTAACCTTTTTTTCAATTGAGCCAAATCTCACCAAAACCACGACTGAAATTTATTTTGAGAGCCACACAAGGTGTGCACTGACAGAGGCTAGGAGCAGAGTCCTGACTCCTGGAGCGACCGCCCAGCACACTGAAGAGCCACATTAAAAAGTGGAAAGAGCCGCATGTGACTCGCAGGCCATGGCTTGCCGACCACTGTGTCTAGGGGCTGTCCTCATTCCTTAAAACTATAGGTAAGTTTGAAGAATTAAAGATGGAAAACAGGAAGGAAAATACAGGAAATAATAGTATTTTAAGTATTACAAATCAGGGTTAAAGAGAAGGCTCAACAGGCTGAGCACATTCCGGAAAACTGGGTTGATCCCTAGAATCACATCATTCTCAGGGTATTGTTAGGAACAGCCCCCAAGCAGCAAGTCAAGAGTAACCTCTGAGCATCACCGTTTGTTGCCCTCCAACAAAACAAAATTACAAATCAGTCAAAACTACCTAGAACTAAAAAAAAAAACAAAAAACAAAAAACAAAGCAATAACTAGAGAGGGGAGGGGAGAAAGAGGACTCAGGAGCTGGAAGGGAGAGGGGGAAGAGGAAGGAAAAAGGACACTAAGCAAACTGCCGTTTGCTCACTTGCTCAAGACTCTGGAGCCTTCTATGCTAAGCAATGAATGCTCTTAAGGGCTTCATTCCCTAACTACAAGTCATAAAAATGGCCCCTGTTTTTAAAAGTCTAGAGCCAGAGATAGAGCTCAAAGGACTGGATGTATGCATTAAAAGTAGGAGCTGCAGGTCTGAACCCCAGCACAAGTTTTCCCTCTACCCCAGCATTGTTGGGAGCAAACCTAAGACCTCGAGAAACAAGATAGCACAGAGACTCCAAGCACAGAACCACAAGTAGCTTGAACCCCAACAGTGGTCTAAGAACAAAATAAAGAGTTCTTCCTAAATCAGTACGGTTACTACTTACTTCTAAAATAATTCCCATTGTTGCTGAAATGGACAACTATCTTACTTCCTAGAATGGAATCTATCAAAAAACTCCAATTTCAAGCTGATTTTCATTCTTCATCGAAAATATTGAGGAAAATATTATATATTCCTACAATATTTTACTAAAATAAGGAAATTCAAAATCTTTTTACTGCCAAAATTATTTTATCATCTAGCTATGATAGATCTAGTTTAATACACCATTATTTCTGAACAAGAGAAATATATACTATATATATTTATATATATATAAAATACTATATACTATATATACTATATAAAATATATTATATAAAATAAATACACTATACTATAAATTGCTGCAACTTTCAATTTTCGTTCTTGAATGAAAAGGAAAAAAAAAGAAATTGTTACAACAGACAAAAAAAAGGTTAAAACTGATCTGATCTTCAAAAACAATACCTGTGCTATTTCCGTGTATGATATATATATATATTGAATGATTACCTCGAGGTAAAGACATGCATATTTCTAGACAGAAATGTACTGCAAAATAAACAGGCTGTAATTAAAATTTCTAATCTCTGGCCAACGACTCCACACAGTGCACAATTTACTTGAGATAACAAAAACTCTGCCCCAAATAACCTTCAATGCTAAATTTTTTGGACACAGAAGATCAAAATTCCACAATAATATGTTATACATGCTCTTGCTATATACTTTATATATATTTTAAATATATAATTATAAAAGAGCACTCTAAGTTTCTAGTTAAGGCATATTAAAAACAAAGCATTTTCCAAAGTGACATAGTTGAGTTTGTCTGGGAAACAATAATCATTAGAAACTTACTTTGTCAACAGGACTTGGTAATGGAGCATGGATGACACTGAAAAGCAAAATTTAGAAAGTTTATCTAATTTCCTGACAGAGGAGGAAACAAAATGACAGAACCTCAAAGTGGAAGACTTGAATTGTCTTTATATAGCTAAAACAAAGTGATTTTTTTTTGGGCCACACTCGGTGACGCTCAGGGGTTACTCCTGCCTATGCGCTCAGAAGTTGCTCCTGGCTTGGGGGACCGGGGGGTCGAACCACAGTCCGTCCTAGGCTAGCGCAGGCAAGGCAGGCACCTTACCTCCAGCGCCACCGCCCGGCCTCAAAGTGAATTATTTTTCAGCCCGGCATACATCTAGCATAAAAATTTAGGAAACCAGGTGATATAAAAACCTACACTGTGGGGCCGGGAGATAGCATGGAGGTAAGGCATTTGCCTTTCATGCAAAAGGTCATCGGTTCGAATCCCGGTGCCCCATATGGTACCCCGTGCCTGCCAGGA
>PVKC010035545.1:0-13339 GCA_004027635.1 Crocidura indochinensis | reverse complement strand
AAATAAATAAATAAATAAATAGGAAAATTACATAAATCCTCTTGCTTGTTGTGCCAATTTGGTTGAAAGTGCATGGTAATTGACTCTAGTAAATTATAAGCAGATGGTTTATTGGGAGAAGTTCACACTGATGTGTTGACAAACATTTCAGAAAGACTGCAAGGGGTTCCATTTCATAGTCAAATCAGCTATAATTGTCTATCTTTTCTTAACTAGTAATAAAGAAATGCATTTCTGCAGAGTCTAATTGATATTAGATGATCATGCCTTCCATAAAAATTCTGGAAGCATTCTTGAAAGGTACAGCTGAATTTTTTCTTCCCCGTGGTTTTCATTCACAGTGATATTTAACAGTAACACCACTACTATTGGTTTCTATGGGAATAATATGTTTTCCTTAAAATATATAAATACACAGAAGGGCTTAAAGACTTAGAATTTTCATCTGCCTTTTAAAGATATTTGTCAAGCAAAATTCACTCTTATCAACTTTAAATAATATTTGGTAGGATTCTCTGATGGTTCACTGATTTTTCTCTTTGCCATTCACGATTTTGGTGACTTCCTTACATCTAATTAAACTAATAATATTTTATAGTGTGACTATTTTTAGATTATCTTTTCTAAAAATCACCAATTAAATTTGTAAAAACAAAATTAGAGAGTGTTAAATTAGCTTCCTGGCATATAATCCTGATAGTTTTATGACTCATATGTTCAACTATACATTAATTAGTAATTAATTATTAGTAACATGTATGACATGAACAAGGCAAAGTTTATATAGGTATGCTATATTATAGTGTACTGTTCTTTTTATACTTTTATAATTCCCTCTTTTAAGGATGTATGGAAAACAATTTGGTCTTTAATTAATATCCCTATTAGGCTTAGTTGGTTTGAATCAAAACAAATAAAAATTTAGTGGCATCAATAGAGAAGATGGCAACTTACTGCAAGTAGATTCTTACAAATTACTCATACCTTTGCTTTATATTGGGGCTGGAGAGATAGCATAAAGGTAAGGCATTTGCCTTGCATACAGAAGGAAGGTGGTTTGAATCTTGGCATTTCAATCCTGCCAGGAGCGATTTCTGAGCTTAGAACCAGGAGTAAAACCTCAGTGCTGCCTGGTGTGACCCAAACAAAACATTTGCTTTATTTTAACATTCAAAGTTCTAAATGTTTCAGTAGCAAATGTTTAGAAGATAAGCAAGTAACCTATTGTCATATCTTTTATATCATAAAGTATAACTTTTCTGCTATAGCTATACTGTATGATTATTTATTGATTATATGATTATATATTGTATGATTATTCAATCATGAGAAAGCAAACTAGGAAAATTTCTACCCACTATAGTCAGTAAATATGACTTGTATACAAATATTAAGTTATATCTTTTTTAAAATCTCTCTTAATTTGTGTATCATAAAAATCTGAACTTAATAAACATCAAAATATTTAACTATACTATATATGAAATTATTTTCAAGTATTTTAATTCTGCATTAATTAGTTGCTTCAGTAAACAAAATAATTAATTCACACATTTTGGTCCATTGGGGCTGCACTCTTAAGTACTAGGGGATATTTCTGGCTATGCTCAGAAGCGACCCCTGCCTGTACTAGGCCCCATCTATATGCAGTGTTAGAGATTAAAGTGGGGTTGGTTGTGAAAGATAGTACACTATTACATCCCTATTTCCTATACTATCTCTGTTGTCCTATTTAAGTTTTATTTGAAGTTACTTTAAAATATAAATTTTCATTGAGATCATTCGGACTGCATTAATGTAATAATAATTTGATAAAGTTTTTCTTTACATGCATTAAAATAGTGCATCTTACCCTTCATTCATTGTTTACTTACTTATTTTTGGTTCTTTGCTAATTTGCCAGAAGTGAATTAGTCACTGTGATAATTACATAATTGCTTGCAATGGTATTGTTAGTTCCTCTTGCTTTTTCAAATTCATGTGATTAAATCCTTCTGGCAAGTGCCTTCTATACTACACACATAAGAATAGAAACTACAACTTTAGCACACTATAAATTATACTGCTGAGCTGTAAATGCTATACAAATGTAGCCTATGAGTAGGTTGAATTTCCAACTGCTGTGAGAGCTCAATACTAGATATGAAAACTGTTCTGGAGCTCTAAGATGAATAAACATTGGAAGAATATAAAACACTAGCTACAAAAGAACTGAAAGAGGCACAAATTATTTTCTCAAAATGATTTATTATTAAATATTCTGGGGCTTACATAACAGTAAATATATATAGTTTAAGTAATAATTACGTATAAAAATATTGAGTTAATTTTATTTATATGACTAATACAATTTTCTTTTCTGAAAAATGGATACGTTCCTGAAAACATTTAAGTGTATCAATTTAAATCTCATTTTATTTTTGACATTTGCTATAATTTAAAATGGGCAACAAAAATAATTTATCTCACAGTATAAGTGAAAGCCATATTCATAACAAAACAACATTGAATGGGGAGGTAAACATGATAAAATAGGACAAAGTAATATTTTGGAAAATTAATGTCTTTAATCAGTAAACCAGTTACATTTTGATGTTTATAAAAGGGATTTACATCTCAATAAGGAAAAATTCAGCTTTGTTTGTTTTTTTTTGGGGGGAGGGTCATCCCTTGTGGTGTTCAGTGATTACTCCTGGTTCTATGCTCAGGGTAATATAATAATAGATGACACTAGGAATGAAATCAGTTTATCGAGTGTTTTATTTTACCTCTATACTATAACTCTGGTCACAGATGATTTTTTTTAAAGAAAGGAATTAAGTATACACTCATAAAAAAATGGAAATGTATGCATTTTGGAGATATGGAAAGAAATAAAGCATGAAAATTGAGTAGCAGATGGAGCTATCATCACTTCATTATAGAAAAATCCATACAAATAATTGGCAGATAAGATGTATTTATATGTAAATATAATTTAAATGAAAGGAAACCACAATGTAAGTGAGCAGAAACAGACTAAAATAACATCATTTGCTAGTTAATTACAAGTCATTGGTGGGATCAACATTTGGAGAGTTAGTTTCTGTAGTATCCACAAGACAAATAAGCATTTTGTTAATAATGCCAGGCAGAATTGTAAAGATATTAATTCCCAAGCAACATTCCTGAATATGAGATACAGGGAAAGGACAGAATTGTCTAAATGACTGACAAAATTGAGACATAGAGAGGAGGATTCTGTCCATTATATTGTTACATTAAGGGGTCCGGGAGATAGCATGGAGGTAAGGCGTTTGCCTTTCATGCAAAAGGTCATCGGTTCAAATCCCGGTGCCCCATATGGTCCCCCGTGCCTGCCAGGAGCAATTTCTGAGCATGGAGCCAGGAGTAACCCCTGGGCACTGCCGGGTGTGACCCAAAAACCAAATATATATATATATATATATATATATATATATATATATATATATTGCTACATTAAATCTAGTAAAGTGAACGCAATGGCAAAATAGAAACAACTGAAGAATTAGTAAGTCATCAAACTCATTTCAATTATAACAGTATATTTGACTTGTTTAATTGTGATTTTCAAACTAGAACTCATATTCTCTCTCTTTTTTATAACCACATCACACCTTTTATTTAAAAATCCCAAACTCATTCCCAGGGCTTCTCTTGGGAAGCCTTACAGCTGTCACTGTCCTTGAGCTGGCATGGAAGAATTTTTTTCTGAGAAGTCAATTCACCCCAGAAAATTTAGTTGAAACATTAGGAACCAGGATTTTAAACTTTGAAACTGCTTCTGATTCACACATGTCAGCATTACTTAACTTTTCATATAGATGAACTCATAAATTTTCTTTCTGATTAAGGCTGTTTTATTTGAATTACTTGCCACATGTAAAAGGTAGATTTTAAGAAATACCAGAGTCTAAAACTTAATAACTATGAACCTAAGAATAAAAACTTTAAGGGTCATGGGTTATTAACATTGTTACACAAAATTTTCAACTTTTTCCCTAATATAAAACCTCAAAAAATATTTTAGAGTATTTTTTAGATATACCTAGTATTATTCAGAAGCTACCTCTGGCTCTGAGCTCATACAACACTTGTTATTATATTCAGGGGTATCTTATGTGATCCCAGGGATTGAATTGTGTCTCTGAGATATTGAGTAAACACCTTAATTTTCGTGCTATCTATTTATTCAATGATTTCACCAACTATTTTTAAACATTGAAAATTATTGAATCTTCCAACACTGTTAAAATAAAAAAAAAGATAATATTTAGGATCACCTAAGAATTTGGCAGGATGAATTAATGAAAATGCCCATCTAGATACATAATGTGAATATATTTACCTGACTAGATATTTTATATTCTAAATACACAACTTTTGTTTGATGAGATGAGTTCACTTTCCAAACAAATCATTATTTTTAATGAATAGTCCTGTTGGATTTTACTAAACCCAGCAATACAAAGATGTTTGTCTTTGTTTGCTTCACGGAACAATAGTCTCTGATCTGACAATAAAGATTATTCTGTATTCATATCATCAGTATCTCTATTTTTATTTGCTTATTTTTGGTTTTTGGATCACACCCGGTGGTGCTCAGGAGTTTATCCTGGTTCTGTGCTCAGAAGTCACTACTGGCAGGCTCAGGAGACAATATGGGATAATGGGATTCAAACTGGGGTTCTTCCTGTATGGCCATGTGCAAGGCAAACACCTTACCACTGTGCTACTCTCCAGCCCAAGATATCTGTAACTGGCTGTGATCAATTAATTCTAAACACCACTGCACTCGGACCAGTCTCTTCAGTATCATTACATATTTATAAACATTTAATAGTATCATCACTATATTATTATCTATTAATTATGTTAATCGATTGCACTATTATTAATTAATGCACTAATAATCAATCTATCTCACTTTACACTGTAAAGTAGTACTTCCTTATTTTTTTTCATTTTAGTGAAATTGCCCATGCTCAATTTTGACACAATGTCTATTTAACCTCTAAAAAAGAGAGCACACTAGAGACAAAGAGATAGAACAATGGGTATAGTTTTTGCCTTACAAGTGGCTCCTACTGTTTTGACCCTGGTGTCTGATATGGTCTTGGTCAGTCCCTCAAGTCTACCAGGAATGATTTCTGAGTGCAGAGTCAGAAGTAACACCTGAGTGCTGTAAAGTGTGTCCCCAAAACAAAACAAACAAGCAAACAAACAAAGTAAGGACAAACCATACCCAAGAGTACACTCCTGAATCTTTCCACATTTCTTTTTATGTTCTGCCACTAATTGCTAAGAAATAGTCTAAAATTAAGTAACCTTTCTTGCTTAATGAAATATTTTAGTCAAATAATATACAAAGCTCCAGATCTTCTAATGCAATAATATTAGTACCATACCAGTATCAGTAATTTTCACATGCAAATATATTTGCTCAACTTCCTTGAGCACTCATTAGGGACTGCTGTTCATTTTACTTTAATTAATTAATATTTGTTTTGGGTCCACACTGAGCTGTATTCAGGACTTACTCATATCTCTTTGTTCAAGGATCAGTCCTGGTGGGTGAGAGGGACCATAATGGGTGTCAGGGTTCAATCATGAACTGAACATAAGCAAGGCAAGCACAATATCCATTGCCATTCATTTTAAATGTTGGTACTGCTTCTACCCTATTATGGAGATTCAAATTCCCGAATCATATTTATTCTCTGTTCTCATTATCTTTCCTCTTTTAATTCATAACAACCCAATTTCTCATGTAAATATACTTAATTACATGAATTTAAATATATCTAAATATACTAAAATACTTATTGCATCATTTGACAAAATGTTAATTTATTGTCATTTAAAGTATAAAATAAATAAGTATCTATTTTAATATTTTTCATATAGTCTTCAGTACATAATTCTCATAGTCACAAGTGTAAACTTTATAATTAAATTATATATCAGCAGTTTCTTTGCAGGGGGGGTTAGGTCAGGATCTAGGGCACCTGTATGGTACAGAGAGGCAAAGTATCAACTGTATCTACACCACTGGATTTTTATTTTTGTTTTTTAGGTCACACTCGGCAGGGGTTACTCCTGACCCTACGCTCAGAAATTGTTCCTGCAGGTTACCGGGACCATATGGGATGCCCGCGATTTGAATCACAATCCTTCTGCATGTGAGGCAAACGCCCTACCTCCATGCTGGCTCCTACACCACTGGATTTAATACTTCTATAAGTATGAAACATAAGAATATAGAATGAAAGGTGCTACCCCTAGACCCCGACCCCGCGGGGGAGTTCAAGAGTCGCCGAGTTATTCGTGAGTCACGAGCGGAATATGATCTGAAAAATTAGAGGCTGGGAGAGAAAGGTCTCAAGACAGGATTCTGATCAAGAGGTATTTTATTAAAGCAGGGGGCTAGCTTATATAGCATGAGCACGTTTTCAGACAAAAGAGGGGAAGGGGTGGTTCTGTACTTTTCCACCGTAACATTCCCATATATCAAATATGTCAGGGGGGTTTTCAACGAGTTATATATATACCATACGTGGTCATGGGGTGCTCTGTTCTGTTAACAGTGCTACAGATCTAATCTTAACTTGTAGCCTTTACATAGCGTGTTTGTTCTTGCTTAACCACTGACCTCTGGTAATGGCTCTCTTTGTGGTCAGCTCTTTCTTTTAGGTTCATGGGGGAAGCGCCACCAGCAGCCTGTCACGTACACAGGCCTTTGACTTCTCAGGCATCAGAGATTCCATTTTGCTCTCTAAGTCTTATAGCTTCCACCAGAAAGGTGCATGTTGTAGGGCAGGAGTGAAAATGAGGAAAGACATGGAGGGATGGGGCCAGGAGGTAATGGAAGTGAAGATAGTAGCTCTTTGAAAGTAGAAAGATTTCAAAGTCTTTGAAAGTAGATTAGGGACCTGAGCAATAGCACAGCAATAGGGCATTTGCCTTGAATTCTGCGGACCTGGACAGACATCTTAAAGCTTTGCTCTGCTTTCTAGGACCTGGAAACTTTGATCCTCTCTTGCATCCATCCCTGAGCGCTTGCTTTTCCTGAGGTGAGTCTTCACTGCCCAGAGTCTGTGGATATAGTGGACTCTGCTTGGCCTTTTAAGCACGACGGACATATTGAGGCTTTGCTCTGCTTGCTTTGATCTGGACACAAACTATCAGAACCTATGGGATGAGCAAAAGTGGTCCTGAGAGGAAAATCTATAGCTTTGCAAGCACACGCCAGGAAGGAAGAAGGGGCATACCTGAATAGCTTAATGAAGCAGTTTATAGAATTAGAAAATGATCAACAGAAGAAACCAAAAATAGGGAGACAGAAGGAAATAACAAAGCTCAGAGCAGAAATTAATGAAGTGGAAGCCCAAAAAACAATTTGAAAGATCAATGAAAGCAGAATTTCATTAAGAAAACAACCCCCTAAAAAGATAAAGAAAGAAAGAAAACAACCCCCTTTCACATTAGTGCCACACAAACCCAAATATCTTGGAGTCAACGTCACAAAAGACATGAAGAACCTATCAAAGAAAACTATACAACCCTGCTCCAAGAAAAAAGAGAGGACACACTGAAATGGAAACACATACCCTGCTCATGGATTGGCAAGATTAACATAATTAAATGACAATACTCCCCAAAGTATTGTACAGATTTAATGTAATCTCTCTAAAGATAACCATGACATTCTTCAAAGAAGTGAATCAAACACTTCTGAAATTTATTTGGAACAATAAACATCCTTTTATAACCAAAGCAATCCTTGAGAAAATGAATATGGGAGGCATTACTTTTCCCAACTTTAAACTGTATTACAAAGCAATAGTTATCAAAGCAGCATGGTATTGGAATAAAGACAGACCTTCAGATCAGTGCAATGGGCTTGAACACTCAGAGAATGTTCCCCAGACACACAATCACCCAATTTTTGATGAAGAGCAAGAAAACCTAAATGGAGCAGGGAAAGCCTCTTCAACAAGTGGTGTTGGCACAACTGGTTAGTCACTTGCAAAATAGCAAACTCAGACCCCCAGCTAACACCATGCACGAAGGTAAAATTCAAATGGATTAAATACCTTGATATCAGACCTGAAACCATAAGGTGTATACAACAACATGTAAGTTAAACACTCCATAAAATTGAGACCAAAGACCTCTTCAAGGAGAAAAAAAGCACTCTCCAAACAAGTGGAAGCAGAGATAAACAGATGGGACTATATTAAGTTGAGAAGCTTCTGCACCTCAAAGGAAATAGTACCCAGAATACAAGAGCCACCCACTGACTTGGAGAAAATATTCATCCAATACCCATCGTATAAGGGACTAATATCCAAAATATACAAGTCACTGATGGAACTTTACAAGAAAAAACATCTAATTCCATAAAAATATGGAGAGAAGAAATGAACAGACACTTTGTAAAAGAAGAAATACAAATGGCAAATGGCACATGAAAAGATGCTCCACTTCACTAACCATCAGGGAGTTGCTAATCAAAATAATTTAAGGTACCATCTCATGCCACTGAGGTGGTGCACATCACACAAAGAATGAGAACAAGCAGTGCTTGCGGGGATGTGGAAAGAAAGAAACTCTTTTTCATTCCTGGTGGGAATGCCATCTAGTCCAATCTTTATGGAAAGTGATATGGAGATTACTCCAAAAACTGATGATCGAGCTCCCACTCCTAGAGATATACCCTAGAAACACAAAAATACAAAACAAAAATCCCTTCCTCACACCTGTATTCATTGCAGCACTATTTACAATAGCCAGATTCTGGGAACAATCAAGATGACCTTCAACAGATGAATGGCTAAAGAAACTGTGGTACATTTACATAATAGAATATTATGCAGTTGTAAGGAAAGATGAAGTCATAAAATTTTCATATACTTGGATGCACATGGAATCTATTATGCTGAGTGAAATAAGTCAGAGGGAGAGAGATAGACACAGAATATTCTCACTCATCTATGTGTTTTAAGAAAAATGAAAGACATTTTTGCAGTAATTTTTAGAGACAAAAGAGAGGAGGGCTGTAACGTCCAGCTCACACATGAAGCTCATCACAAAGAGTGCTGAGTGCAGTTAGAGAAATAACTACATTGAGAAAACTCTCCTAACAATCTGAGTGAATGAGGGAAGTTGAAAGCCTCTCTAGAGTACACATGGGGGTGGGTTGGGGAGGAGGGAGACTTGGGACATTGGTGATGGGAATGCTGCACTGGTAAAGGGGAGTGTTCTTTAGATGACTGAAACTCAGCTACAATCATATATGTAATCACGGTGTTTAAATAAAGATAATAATAATTAAAAATAATCTGCTGTCCTGAGATGGAACTGGATTAGGTCCCTGGTAACCTATATTACACCCTTTGCCTTACAGAACAGTTTTCTGAGTCAGGATTAACTTCTTTGTATTGCTTGGTGTAGCCACCAAACAAAATAAACAAACAAAAGTAAAATTAGATGACCAGGGCTGAAGTGGTATCATGGTGGTGGTAAGGGTGTTTGCCTTGCTAGCAGCTGACCCAGAATATACCAGGGTTGGATCCCCAGCATCTCTTATAGTCCCTGAGCCAGGAAGGATTTCTGAGCACAGAGGCAAGAGTAATCCTTGCACACACTAAGTGTGGTCCAAAACCAAAACAACAACAACAACAACAACAACAACAACAACAACAAAACACTGACAAAGAAAGCAAAACAAAAACAAAACTAAATCATCATAATATTTTCGATCTCTATCATTTTCTTTTCTGTGGAGCAGGGGAATTGGGTTACACCTGCTGGTGCTCAAGGGTTACTCATTGCTCTATTATTTTCCATAAAATGAACATAATTTTTTCTTTAGAAGAGATTCAACTGTTTCCTTATTTAAATACTTCGATTTACAGGAGAATGTAACATGGTTGTAAACATAGGGTAATGAAAATTGCTTTCTAGTGTCCTTGTTTATTGGTAATATATAAAATAAGTGAGTTTATAAAATTTTCTTAAAAAAATTTAAAATGTATTTCATGCAAAATTTTAGGAATTTCATAAAATATTTCACTATTTAGCTTGTATTCACTAATAACATTATGAAGCTATAATAATATATAATTATATTAACAGATAATACATATTATATAATAATATATTAATATGATAATTAATTGTCATTTGCATTAAGTTGATTTGACTTAGAACCCAGCTAAAATTCATAAAACTATCTAAAGTTAATATGTAAGTGAGTACATTGAAAATTTTTTTACTAGAGCTATATAAAATTAATATTCTTTATTCAACTTAGTAAGTGTTCAAGATACATTAACATATACTTTAAATAACACAAAATAGCACTGAAATGTTACATAAATGCAACCGGTATTTGAAAATAAGTGTTTTCAATCTATATGGAACATATAATTTTAACTTGCTTACTTTAATTACATAATTTTTAATTACTTGGGATAATACAATCCAATAATTTAAAATATTATCTATAAGCAGGATTAGACTGCATAGCAATATGCATTCTGTTGTAATTTTGAGATTCTTTATGATGCAACTACATTTAATCAATTACTTTCAAGCAATCATGAAAGAAAGAGATTTATTCCTAGATAACTGGAAAAATCTTAAAATAATTGAAAGATTTAAAATGTTCCCTCACCCTCAAAAATTCATCATCGAATGGTGGGTCACTAATCAAAGTAGTGTTTCTGAGACTGAACTGAATTACATAAGACAATCACAGCTACTACCTTAAAGGATCAGCAAAGAGACCACTGCAGATCGATTAATCAACTTCCAGATAATATGTTCAAGGTCCAAATGTTCTGCAAAAAGTTTAAATTGCATTTTATTCTTTATTGCATACTACATTATACTTTAACAGAAGTTGATGAGAAAGACGAATTTTTACACCTAAAATATCCATGTAATCATCCCTTGAATTCATAAATAGGACATTTCTACCACTCAATAAAAATACTTCATGTGCCATCTACCCTTATTATCACTTTCAAGAATAATTTCTATGCTGATTTAAGCAAAATAGATTATTTTTATCAACTTTATGTTTTTACCTCTAAGTAGAATCAAAAATACTATGTTATATCTAGTTTCTTTGACTCATTATTATGTAAGTCAAATTGCTACTTACAATTAATTTTAATATTAATTTTTCATTTTATTTGCTATATACAATTCTATTATGTGAACTTGCTAGAATTTTTATTCTACTGATAATAGGATTTTGATTAATATTAATAACATTACCAGGAAGAGTCTGAAATTTGGAGATTGCTCTCTAGGAAAGCAATATATAGTCAACAGAATTAAAATGTATTCAAATTTAGCAAATTCTGAGCACAGTTATGCAAAATGTGTATAGTCACACTGGCAGTAGAATTTGGGTTTATTCATCATCAGCAAGCTATAGATTTTACTCTTTTTAAATTTAGTCATATTATGCATAAGCTGTAACCACAAAATATTTCTTTACATTGGTTTGAACACCATATAAAGCATGACATCTATTTTACTTTTTTGAAACTTGAACAGTCTTTTGTTTAAGTATTTCAAAGTTTCATATATTTTGTCTTATTTCTATTGAATTTTCTTCCTTTGATTTGCTGATTAATAAGTATTTTAAAACACTTTTTATACTAACTTTATACATTCTAGTTTAGTATATCTCTTTAACACTATTAATAACATTTCATTACAGTCCTAATATCTGATGAATGTAAATTTTAATAGTTTTTATTATGCACATTTTTGTTTTATGGTAGTTTCATTTTGTTTAGATACTCTTTACTCCACACTCAGAAATGAAGTCACCATATTCACACCTGATCAACTTTATAGACTCTCTTGAAAGAGATGCAAACCAAGCCATGAAAAATCATGGGTACACCATCCATGCAACAGAAAGCTGGCAATTTTGGAAAAAGAGAGCAGATTGGCTCCTGTTCTTCCAAAGTCATGACTTTTGTATCCATCACCCAGAATCACCGTTTTACTGTGGTCCTGCCTCACCGCTCCTCTATGATTCTCTTTGTAGACACCAAGTTTACCAAAACTTCAGGTATGCCAGTATTTGGGCTGATCTCACCAGGCCTTTTTGGAGTGAGTGTGGGAACTCTTCCCCTGCATCCTCCTTTCAAGGCAATGGAAGATGAGAAAATGTCCCTAAAATTCACAGTATCAGTAATAGTCTTTTTAATTTCTGGACAACTTTATTTGTTTGATGTTGTCATCTCTAGAGGAACACACCATTTTAACAGATTGGAAAGCTAAAAACAAGAGCTTACCAAACTTTATGCTGCTTTATTTTATTTTATGTATGGACATACAATAATTTCACAGTCTTGTTACTATATATTTTTCTTTTAAGAAATTTTTCTTTCTTCCTCTCTTTGTCTTTTTTTCTTCTATTCTTTATTTAAATAACTTTGTTTTGCTTATCTGTAAAAAAGGTATTCTGGTCAACTATGTCAACTATTTGATGCATTTTCTTTAAGAATTATTTAAAGAAAGCTCTGCTGAGATCATCAAATGGTAAAGAATAGTAAGGAAGAGGTGGACAAAAATTCACATAAAGATAGTGGTGGAGGTCTTGGGCAAGTTGGTGTGGGAGATCAATAACTTTAGGTACATCAATACTTTAAAATCTGAGCACTTACAAAACCACTACCTAAACTATAATAAATTAAAAATAAATATTTGTTACTCTATTTAAAGGTAATAAAAGAATATTTTATTTGTCAAGAATTTATTCTGTAATCAAATCACAATTAAATTATTTAAATTTCTTCCTGTTGTAAAGTCTATCTTTAGCAAAGTATTTTTTCGCAAGGTTTTAAATTTTTCAGTCATTTTTTATTACATTTAATAAAATGTACCTTTGAGTAGTTTTCTTCATGTTTTTACATTGCCTTGCATTCACTGAACTTCTTGGTTGTGTGGTTTTAGAGTATATTTCAATTTTTGCAAGCATTTTAGATAATTGTTTCTTACATTTCTCTGCTGCCTCTACCCACTGAACCTCTTTCTATAACAATATACACATTACAATGACCTACAACTGATGGAAAATAGTTTGGTGTATTAAGGCTTCTTTAATTTTATGGTACAGTTTATATTTAAATTCAATAGCTAAATTGCCATTAAAATCATAAAAAGTTCTTTTTTAAATGAAGTAACATTGCATTTTATCTCTGTAGCTTGATAATAGTTCTTTCCTAACATAACATTACATTTCATAACAAAAATCTTTTTTAAGACTAAAGCCTTTTTAATAGCT
>PVKC010035544.1:0-13435 GCA_004027635.1 Crocidura indochinensis | reverse complement strand
GAAGGAAGGGAGGAAGGAAGGAAGGAAGGAAGGAAGGAAGGAAGGGTTGGAGGGAGGGAGGGAGGAAGAATGAAGGGAGGAAAGAAAAAGAAAAAAGAAAAGAAACACAGCTATTTTTTCTCTTTTAGCAACTTATTTTGCAGTGTTTAAATTTTTCCTAGTTTCTTTGATATTAATATATGTTTCTTTAAACAGCTTCCAGAAATAGGTATCTATTTGTCTATTTTTTACTAAGACTTTTTGTTTCCTCTAGGAAAACAGTAGCTGTAACTCTTAAGAACTTACATCATGTTTTCATTATCATTTAGTTCAAAATATTTTTACTGCCTCAGAACCTACTATCCACCTCAACAATACATTTTCCTTTTCTTAAAATTTTTGTTAATGTTAAAGGTTGTTGTTAGGTAACACAAAGATAACAAAAGGAATCTATGCTCAAGACTCTTATTGAAGAAGCTAGGAATATAAATATAAAATCATGACTACACATGACATAAAGTAAACTACAATTGTGTACAGGCAATTAAAATGCTTGACTGCAGTGGTAGTGTGTAAAATATGAATTAAATTGAACTTAAATTTATGAAAATAATTTAGAAAGAATGAAAAAACAATAAGCAAGGATAAAATAAGTAGTCTTAGATAAAGTAGTTTAAAGTATATTTGAGGAAACAATTTGGTTTACTGAAGAACTTATGTGATGAAATGATAAAAATAGAGTTGGGAAAATTTATTTTATGTTGGACTAGTGAATTTAATTTTAGAGAGAATAGAAGATACATAAAGAAACAAGCTTAGCAACTGAAACAGATGTCAAAAATTTTAGGAATATTTATCATCAGCTTCCAACTTAATAATTATTGAAAGAAAAATAATCTAAAATAAAGAAACCAGAAATGTGTATTAAAATGTTCTTTGAGGTGGTAACAGTGTGCACTAGAAACTACAGCACTTCCTAAGAATATCTCTAAACTATCAAAGTCACTTGGCTTTAGTAAGTAAGAACAGAGGCATTTGTATTATCATATCAAAAAATTTCATTTTATTTCTAAAAGAGAAAGACAGCCATAGGTATCCTTTAACACACATTTTTATGCCTTTCTTTCTCACTTTTCATATTTGGAAATAGACCTTCCTAGAATTTGGGGAGCTATATATGTATTTCAATGTTAATGTGAGGAAGCTGCATTTTCACTTCATCAATTACATCAAATTTTAACCTGGTGCCATCCAAATTTATACAGACTCCTAACCCATAGTTCAACAATGAGCCAAAAACATGTCACATCTGCCTGATGTTAAAGATCATTCCATTGAAATACATCATATTAAATGGAATTTTATTTCTTGCCAAAACTTTTGTGGACATCTGTCACAACATTTATCTTTCTTCCATCAACAGCAAATGTGACAGGACCATTGCAATGCTTCGTGTTCTACTTTGGAAAATGTTAATGATTCTCTAGATGGGCTGGAGAGATAGTATGGAGGTAAGGCGTTTGTTTTGCATGCAGAAGGATGGAGGTTTGAATCCCGGCATCCCATATGGTCTCCCGAGCCTGCCAGGAGCGATTTCTGAGCATAGAGCCAGGAATAACCCCTGAGTGCTGCTAGGGGTGACCCAAAAACTAAAACCAAAAACAAATAAAAACAAAACAACAACAAAAAAATTCTCCAGCAGGTTTTTAATTATATGCTTATATGCATGAAATCTCAGGGCCATTGTTCCCACATTCCCTGTCTCCTCCTTTTCACAGATCAAGATTCAATTTAAATAAATTTTGCTGCTCACTACTAATAATTATTGAAACTCTAACTGCAATGAAATTTTCTATTTGAAAAATCTCTGTTCCTCTTTTATAAGTTTCTGTCTTATACTTCAAGTTGTAAACTCTGAGCTTACAACTCAAAAACTATAAATATTTTTTAACTTGGAGAGAGGGCTGGAGTGACAATAGTATAGAGGGTACCTTCCAGGTCAACCATGGTTTGATCCTGGGCACCGCATCAGGTCCCCTGAGTCTGTCAGGAGTGTTCCCTAAATGCAGAGCAGTAATAAGTTATTAGTACCACTACATATGGACAAAAACAAGTAATCATTTATTAAAGTACTATGATTTACAAAGTTACTCAAAGTTGAGTTTTAGACATACCATTATCATACCATTCCATTATCAATCACACACCCAGTGTCAACTTTCCCCAACCACTGTCCCCATGTTCCCTCTAATATCCACATCCCATGATAGTACCGGTTGTTCTTGTTCTTTTTTGATGTGTGCCAGTCTCAGTGGTGTGAGATGATATCTCATGGTTGTTTGGATTTAAATCCCCTCATGATTAATGATATGAAATAGTTTTTATGTGCCTTTTGGCCATCTGTATTTCTTCTTTAAGAAAGCTTTTGTTCGTCTATTCTTCCCAATTTTTGATGAGATGGTATTTTTTTCTTGTTAAATTGTACAGGAGCTTTATATTTATTTATATATTAAACACTTTATCAGTGAGCATTGGATGAATAATTTCTCCCAATCTGTGGGCCTTATTTATATCCTGGTTATCATTCCTTTCAGGTGAAGTAGCTTCTTAGATTGATGTAGTCCCATTTTTTATTTTGCTTCCACTTGCTTTGTCAGTGGTGTTTCGTCCTGAAGATGCCTTTAACTTGAATGTTAGGGAGATGTCTCCCTATATTTTCCTCTACGTACCATATAGTTTCAGGTCTGAAATCAAGGTCTTTAATCTATTTTAATTTGAATTTTTTTCATTGACTTTTAGAACTATTAAAGAGAAGTCTGAGTTCAATTTTTGTGCTGTAGGCTGGCCAGTTTTTCAATACCACTTGTTGAGGTTTTCTACACTCCACTTTCTATTTCTAGATCTAAATCAAAGATAAATTAACACAAAGGTCTATCTCAGGAAATTCAAGTCTATTCCATTGATGTGAGGGTCTTTATTCTAAACTATACAGTTTTAATTACTATTGCTTCAGAATGGAGTTTGAAGTCGGGGAAAGTGATGTCTTTTATCTTCTTTTTCCCCAAGAACTGATTTAACTATTTATGCCTATTTACTATTCCATAAGAATATCAGGAATGTTTGATATAGTTCTTTAAAAAATGTCATGGGCTGCTAGTATAAGGATGGTTTATACTAGCAGCCCAGGGGGCAAAGGAGGGGGATATGGGATGCATGCTGTGAACAGGGGCGGAGGGAGGACAACATTGGTGGTGGGAATGCCCATGATTCAATGTCACTATGTACCTAAAATATTACTGTGAAAGATTTGAAATCCACTGTGGTCAAAATAAAAATTATTTGAAAAATGTCATGGGTATCTTTATAGAGTTTATAATAAATCTGTACAATGCCTTGTGGAGAAAATTAAAATGGCAATCAAAATCGAAATAACAAAAGTTCAAGTCCAGATGGATTCACTAATAAATTCTTTCAAATCTTTCAAGAAGACCTACTACCAATCCTTTACAGGCTCTTCCAGAAAAATGAAGAAACAGAAACACTCCTAAATAGTTTTTACCCTCCTTAGATTGAATAAATTTTGGTCTAATGTAAGTATTAGCTGTCCTAGCTATTTTTTTCATTGGCTTATGTTCCATCCTTTTACTTTGAACTTGTTGTTGTTTTTTTTTTAAATAAAATCTTCATTTAAGCACCATGATTACAAGCATGATTGCAGTTGGGTTTCAGTCTTAAACAGAACACCTCCCCTCCACCAGTGCAACATTCCCACCACTAATACCCCCTTGTGTCTATACTGTGATTTTAGATGTGTTTTCTATTAACAGAAAATCAGTGAATTTTGTTTCCTGATTATTTCATCACTCTGTGCCTTTTAGTGGTGCGGTAATTTAGTTCACTTTCATCCAGCAATATTACTGATATAAAGAATTGTGTTACCATTTTACTATATACAGTATTTCTTCCACAACTATTTCAGTAGTTCATTCAGGTTAGTTTGGTTATCTGATCTCACAATAAACCCCTCTTTTCTTTTGTGATATAAAGCAGAACTCATCTTCCCTTCTCTTGTTTGTTCTTTTTTCTTTTTTTTTTTAAATATGAACGCTTCACGAATTTGCATACCATCCTTGCGCAGGGGCCATGCTTATTTCTGTATCGTTTCAATTTTAGTATATGTTCTGCCTTAGTGAGCACCTCTTGTTTTTTCTAAGGAAGTGCTTTCCTCCAAACATTTTGCCCTCTTGGTCTAGAAATGAGGGGCTTTCTTAGCAACCCATGATAGGGACTATATCTAACCAGTCTAAGGCATAGAGTTTCAAAAAGAGTAAGTGGAGGTTTGGTTTTGGTGTCCATTGGAATTATAGTGACAAAATACTATATCCATACTTAGTCATTTTCAGAAATGAAAACACAACTAGTTATGTCAAATAGTTTCCAAGTGCTTAATGCCTATTTTCCATCATGCTTTCTTTTTACTTCCTTTGCACTACTAGTATCATTTAATGAAGCCTAGTTATCATGTGAATGACACACTGGATGCAATTTTCTATCTACTAGAATGACTACACTGAAAAAGTCCTATTTATGATAACAGAAATTGGTGACCAGAATGTGGAGTAATGGAAATCCACATACGAGTGTAAAACAGGTGCTGTGGTTCTTCAAAAAGTTAAGCATGAATTTGAAGCAGAAATTACACTTTTTTACCCTCAAATGAGGGCTAGCACAATGAATATACACATTCATTCCTGTATAAAAGAAAATGGTAGAAAGTATTATTAAGGGTATGTCTCTTAGTATAGTTGTGAGGAAATACAGAATAAGGAGGATGCCATTGTGCCATGTCTACTAACAAGTAATGTCTCATTAGGAACTTGGAGACCTTATAAATACTGAAAAATTGTAAGGCTCTTTCTTAATCCAATGAAAAGTCAAAAGAATACAATATGGATGTTCCAGGAAGAACTTGTTAATCAAGTACTTGTTAACTACAAGCCTCAAGCATTCTGAGTTTCTTACTTAACCACAAAAAGTAAGCCTATAAAACACCCAGTCTAGGGTGGGAAGGAAAATGACACAAAACTGAAAACTGTTTTACACATTTGAATATAGTCTACATTGCTCATTTTTGGTATATTCAGAAATTTTTAACATCTGTAATCTTGGTTTCTACCTTGCCTTTTCTCTTTTGGCATAAAATTAGTCAGGAAAAAAAGATGTTTATTGGCTCTCTGCTTCAACTTCAAAAGTACTACTACTCATATTCAGAGACCCACTAATAAGACTAATTTCACTCTATGTAGATTGTGACATTATTTCCTCCTGGAAATACTGTGCTAGAGTTAGCATTCACAAGTTTCTGTTTGTCCCCTACAGTCTACCAAGTTCCTAAACCAATACAAAGGAACATAAGACAACCCACAATAAGTAACCAATATGACAACCCACAATAACTAACCAATATCTTTCTTCACCAAGACTTGTGAAAGACTTGTAATTCACATTGATCATAATAAAAAATATTTTTAAAAAGTGAAAAGGGAGTTCACTACAGATACTACAGAGATTCCAACAGTAATCAGAGACTACTTTGAGAAGCTCTATGCGACAAAACAAAAGGACATGGAAGAAATGAATAAATTCTTATTCCCCAGCTTAATAAGGATTATAAAGTGACCTTATTATGATACTTATCTCCAACTTCACAAAGGCACTAAAAACATTTTCATTTATGTTCATTAAGTTGCATTTTTGTAGACTATTTTTAAGTAGCTCACAGAAAGTGGGATTGTTATGTTGGAGTGGTTTCATCTTTAAGAGAAAGGAAGTTTCTAGTTTAGTCTATACATACGTACTTTAAAATAGTTCTGAATACGAACATTGTCTCTACTTTGCCTAAAGATCAGGAAATAAAATACACTTGCATAATAAATTGGCCTGACCTAAATAAAAGTGAGGATGTTGCAGAGTCAATTTCAACATGAAACACGGCAAGCTCAGTGCTTTACTTACTGATAACTCAGAACCTCAGAAACAGTTGCAAAAAGTAGAAACAAGCGAAACAGCCTTTCTCTAGCTCTTCTCTCTTATCTTCACCCATACCCACTTAGTTTCCAGGCATTTGTTTCTTCTTTCAAGCCCAGATCTAACTGATGGGTATAGAATAGAATCTCTAAACTTCCTCTCACTGAGACCAACTGAAATTATTATATAATCTCAGCTCTTGATCCAAGAAAACCAAGATCAATCTCAAATAGCAGTCTTCCGAACTTGGCAGACACTTGTGTGGGAAAGTCTTTAAACAAAAACAAATTTGTTCACATACTGGGACAAGAAATTCAGAGAACAGATAAAATGTTCCATGAGCCAACACTGCTCTCAGTTTTAGCATTCACACTTTTCTCAGCTAACAGTCCTTGTTCCACTCTACAGATGAAGCCAACTCGTCAGCTTGTCATGACTGGGTCAAATGTTTTACTAAGGAGTCAAACGAATATCAAGACAACCATGAAGAAAACCTCTAGTTGCAAACACATCAGTCTGCAGTATATAAAGAAAATACCCGAGTAACAAGAGCAATGAAGAGATATATTAACAAGCCATCGCACTGACATGGGTTTTATATTTTCAGTCAAGCAATTCTTCCTATGCAGGGTTACATTAAGAGAGGTTCTTCTGATATTGTTCAGTAAATGACAACATGACAAAACTTACGAAGTTTTGTTTCAAAATAGAAACACAAATAAAGATTAGGGTTCCCCAAGGAAGGAAGTTGCTTTTCCTTTCCCAAGTAACAAATGATGGAGATGGGGAGAAGAAGGTTCTGGGGAATATCAAAATAACTGCAGTTCTTTAGGCAATGGAAACTGTATTTTTTTTTTTTTTGCCATTGCCTCATACCAGCAAAAGCTAAACTACTAAGAAACATGTCCTAAAGTACCAGGTAACAAAAGAAACTGAATGAAATCCTATATACCAAGTGAAAAATATAACCCAATGATTACTCAACAGGTAATTTAGTCACATATGATTTGCGCTAGTGCTCACCTCTTACTTCTTTGTGGTTTCTCAGAGATGCGGTTACATAGTGTTTGGGAGCTAGAACAATGCTACAATTTTTAGTGTTATGGATTTTATTGAATTGCTTTTTATCAGGAGTTAGTAAGTACAGCATTACAAAATAGCCAGAGAAATATCAATAATACATATTTTTCTATACTACTTACTATCTGTAGGCTGTCTCATTTGCTCAGAAGTCCCTGTTTCCACAGATGAAAATAAAGATTAAGGTTTAATGTCCAGTAGCATGCTACCCAAAAAGAAGTCTTAATTTCTTAAATTCAAAAACCAATACCCTATCCACAATTATTATTAGTATGTAGTCAATATTGAACATGATAGATTTTTCATCATTCATGTTTAAATTAACAACAGGTCAAAGAAGTGAGGAATTAGAACATGCCAGTTAGTGTCCCACTGTGCAACCCAGATCTATTCAAATTAAATAAAATTGTTAATTTATTATGATTAATGCAAGTTATAATGTGACATCATTGGCAGTGTTTATGCCACTGGCTGATGCCATTAGCATCAACCTAAAATAAACCTCAAAGCTATTTTTTTTTTATTTTGGGGACACACCTGCTGGATATGTGCTCAGAAATCACTTCTAACTTGAGGGACCATATGGGACGCGGGGGGATCAAACCTCTCTCTGTCCTGTGTCTGCCGCATGCAAGGCAAACACCCTACCACTGCGCCATCGCTCTGGCGCCATAAACCTCAAAGCTACTTTTACTTATGTCCCATTAAATATGAGCCAAAAGGCTGGCATTATCTTCCCAGGGATCTCAATACACTATATTTATAATCTGTGTCTTCTATGAATTAGTTCACCTTTCCAAAGAAAAATCAGCATATGAATTAATTTCCTAATAACTTTTCACAATGTATAGAACCAATGTATCTATTGGATCTTGTACCCTAAAAGTAGCACTTTTCTGCAATGCTATGTTTCAGTCCATTGACAAGAATACATTGCTAATTAAGGAATAGTATCTTTGCTATTTCATAGGCTTTAACAAAAGCAATTATATTCTCTCAGAAAGTTACTATGGAATCAGAACTAACATGGGAAGTGCTCTACCATTGTATTTCTAGCAATCAGACACTTATAAAGTCAATTAGAAAACAATTTGTAACTTTCTTTATATATAAGTGTTGGTAGAGGCCTATGGATTGGTCCTCATTTTGCCTTCTAATTAGATATCTCTGAACTGGTTCCTTTGGTTTACTTTTTTTTTTTTTTTTTTTGGTTTTTGGGCCACACCCGGCGGTGCTCAGGGGTTACTCCTGGCTGTCTGCTCAGAAATAGCTCCTGGCAGGCACGGGGGACCATATGGGACACCGGGATTCGAACCAACCACCTTTGGTCCTGGATCGGCTGCTTGCTATCTCTCCCCGCCCGCTTTGGTTTTCTTTTTAAAAGGTATTTTTCCAGTGCCTTCTCATCTGACTCCCACCCCCTTGGGGTGGGCTTTGTTTATCCCAATAAAGTCTACTCAGGAGACCTGGGGGAGAGCTGCCATCTAAACTCATTTTCTACATTGTGAAGCAACTAGCTTGTAGGTAAACAGTATAAATTTCTGGCCTGCTATACTTTCCCAAGTGTGTGTGAATTATTTCCTGCATCGGAATTACTGCCAGACCTGCGTCTCTTGTTCTACCCAGATTGGGGGCATGGGACTTCCTCTCCCTCTCTGGGGATTATAGAACACACATCCTATGACTTCACATATAAGTACATATTGATATATATTTGCCATGTCTTTGTAACTTTCAAACCTGAAGAATACTATCATAGTTGATATCCAGCACAATTTTTAATCTTTATTTAAACACTGTGATTACAAACATGACTGTAGTTGGGCTTTAGTCACAAAAAGAGCACCCCTTTCATCAGTGCAACATTCGCACCACTAATTCACCCCATATCCCTCCACCCACACCCCCTGCCTGTATTTGGCACAGGCATTCTACTTCTCTCACTCATTAACATTGCCATGGTAGTTGTTAGTGTTCTAACTGCACTCACCCCTCCTTGAGGTGAGTTTCATATTGTGAGCCAGTCCTTCTGGCCCTCATCTCTGGACAATATTACAATAATGTTTTTTATTTTTCTTAAAACCGATAGATAAGTGAGACTATTCTGTGTGTCTCCCTCTTCCTCTGACTTATTTCACTCAGCATAATAGTTTCCATGTCCGTTTATGTATAGGAAAATTTCATGACTTCATCTTTCCTAATGGCTGCATGATATTTCATTGTGTATACGTACCACAGTTTCTTTAGCCATTCATCTCTTGGAGGGCATCTGGGTTGTTGCCTATTGTAAATAATGCTGTGATAAATATAGGTGTGAGAAAGGGATTTTTGTATTTCGTTTTTGTGTTCCTAAGGTTATCCCTTAGGAATCTCCATATTGTTTTCCATAAGGGCTTAACTAGACGGCATTCCCACTAGCAATGAATGAGAGTTCCTTTCTCCCCACATCCCTGCCAGCACTTATTGTTCTTGTTCTTTGTGATGTGTGCCAGTCTCTGTGGCTTGAGATGGTACCTTATTGTTGTTTTGATTTGCATTTCCCTGATGATTAGTGATGTGGAACATTTTTTTCATGTGCCTTTTGGTCATTTGTATTTCTTCTTTGAGAAAATGCCTGTTCATTTCTTCTCCCCATTTTTTGATGGGGTTAGAAGTTTTTTTCTTGTTAAGTTCTGTCAGTAATTTGTATATCTTTAATATTAGCCCCTTGTCTAACAGGTGATAGTTCTCCCTAATCTGTAGGTGGCTTTGTATATAGGCACTATTTTCTTTGAAGTGCAGAAGGTTCTCAGCTAATCTATGCCTAAGCCAAACTTCCCTACTAACATTAAAAATGATGATGATTTTTCTACTTGAGACACCCTTAGAGAGTAAGACAGAAAGTGTGTCCTCAGTTGATTTTGTTGAACTCAATCCATTATTGAATCTTAAGATGTGTACTATTGTCATAAATAATAATATTTATCTAAATATTTATATTGATCCTGTTTGAGAGACAAAAAAGTATATATTTCCACTTCAATATTTACATCATCACTTATTTTAACAGTTCCTTGGCATATAATTTTCACTATAAAATGCATCCATTTTGTGACCAGAGAGAGAGAGTACAGAGTATAACATTTTACCTTGCATGAGGTTGACCCAGATTCAATATGGTGCCCTGAGTCCACAGAAATAATCCCTGTGCACAAAGTTAAGAGTAAGTCCTGAGCACCACTGGGTATTGCCCAAAACAAAATATTTCCTTTACATGAAGTGCAGTCAAATGGTTTTTGGTAGATTTATAAAGTTAAGCGAATATAACCACAAATTAATATAGAACACTTTGTCACCCTCAAAAGAAACCTCATATTCATTAGCAGTCACTCCTCAAATCCTCTCTCCCAAATGACCTAAGCATTAAATATACTTTCCATCTCTATGGATTTATCTATTCTGGACATTTCAAGTAAATGAAATCATATGATATGTGGGGTTTTTTTGTGTCTGGCTTTATGGACTTAGAATAATGTTTTAATATTCATCCATATTGGGGAGTGCATGAGTACTTCATTTTTTTTATGGCTGAGTAATCTTTCATTGTCTGCTAGATCGTATTCTGTTTATCCAGTTGTCAGTTAATGAGCATTTGGATTGTTTCTACTTTGGGCCATGGTGAATACATTTATGCATGTTCCTGCATGGAGTTCATTTCTCTAGAGTGTAATTTCTGGTTCAAATCCATGCTTAACTTTTTGAAGAACCACAGCACCTGTTTTACACTCGTATGTGGATTTCAATTACTCCATATTCTTGTCAACAATAGCTGTTGCCTGGCTTTTTTCAGTGTAGTCCTTCTAGTAGATAGGAAATTGCATTGTGTTTTCATTTCATTTACATGACAACTAGTTATGTCAAGTAGCTTTCCAAGTACTTAATGACTGTTTTTCCATCATGCTTTCTTTTCACTTTTTTTTTGCACTACTAGTAGTGCAAAGACTTCATTTAATGAAGTCTAGTTTAGCTTTTGTTTATTTTTCTTCTTAATTTGGGTAGTCATACCCAACGATACTCAGGGCTTACTCCTGAGGTCATTTCTGGTAAGGCTCAAGAGACTATGCCCTGATTTCAAACCCAGGTAAGCAAGTGCTCTACCTGCTGCATTATCTCCAACTCCAGTATAACTTAACTTTATTTTTCAGTACATTTGGTGTCATATTAATAAATTATTATCAGAAACCAGAGCAATTGTACAGTGCGTAGGGAGTTAACCTAGCATGTAGTCCACCTAGTTTCAATCCCCAGAACTCCAATCCCCCACACCACCATAAGTAAGTCCTGAGGACTTCCAGATGTGGCCTCAAAAACAAAATAATAATAATAATAATCATTTTCTGATTCAATCAAGTATTTCAGAAGATGTTTGTGGTGGTGGTGCATGGTTGAGTTAATTAAGTAGGAGGAACTCTTTTACCATATAAATGTACTTCAGAAGGTAGACTTAAAATCTATTATCTATTGTCTCTCCAACCTCACTAAATCAGGAAGAAATGAACTTTCAGTTTGTGTGGAAAGAATGAAGGACAGGAGAGAATCCTCTCTCAAGGCGAACAGTGCACTTTTTACTTAAAACACAAGGAATATTGTGGCTGTAAAAGACTATTTTTCACAATGCTGCCTTCTAATGGAAAGAAAATTCAATGCAGATAGCCTCCTGCCACCAAAGAGCCTGTGCCATCATCACTATGTTGATGGGGTGGGGGGCAGTAAAGTTCTGGAAGGTGAACAGGACAGGTGACAGACACATGGAAGAGAAATTTAAGAATACATACTCTCAGTCCGGCACAGACCTATCTGTGTGACCTCAGTTTTCAGAGCCTCTCAGGATCCTTCTGAGCCCCAAAAATAACTCTAGCCAACCACACAGACCCTGTGAGTATAAGAGCAATCCTTCAGAGGTGTTGGGAAAGAAATTCCTTTAGAAAATGATCATTCCCATTCATCTTTGCGCTATTCTGCTCTATGAACCACTAAGTTGTGATTGTTGTATTTTTTTCATACAAGTAAGGGAGAGAAACAGCCTTAAAGAACAAACTGTCTTGGCCCTGAGAATAATTTTTTTCTTGTGCAGTTGAAGACGGTTTATTATAGGCCTGCTTAGTGTCACAGTCCAGGGAGGGAAGGCATAAAAGACTGATCCAAGAAGCCATCTTGCTCTGAGGAGTGATGAAGTACATTTTTGTGTGCTGAGACACATTTAAGGGTTAGATTTTTTTTTCAGAGTGAGTTTGACTAGGCAGGTACAGGAATAGAACGATTCACTGGGAGATTATTAGTGAAATCACAAGCTTATCTGAACCTGGGTCTCTGGGGGAGAAGCATAAAGAGGGTGCACTAATCCACTCGAAAAAGAAGAAAGGAATGGTGCCTTATCCCAAATTTGATATATCACTCATAGGGTGGGTGGGAAAGTTCTTTCAAGTCCTTTTGGCCTGGGCAGTAAATTAGCCCTCATGTTTCTGGTTTGCAGTGGTCAGTGTGATATGAGTCATAGAGTGACTCACAGCACCATCATCAATGTATATTTTAGGGTACTCACTGGGTTCTCAGGTTCACGCTGATAAGGAGAGCGAGTATTTGTTGTGACTGAATCCTTTTCCTTGAGACGTGTTTTCCGTGTTTTCTTAGCTGGTGTAGTCATCCTGATGCAGTCATACTTCTCAGAAGACAGAAATGTAAAACACTCTTTGAAACTAGACAGACAAGAACATTATGCATTGGGGGAATTTTAAAATAAACACACATATGATATTGGGCCCATGATGTTTCTGTAAAATCTTTTTTTAATCTTTTCTAACAAAAGAAAGTACATAGATAATAGATATGTACTGTGGATTATCTCTTCCTTCTAAGGATCTTAGTTTATTCCCTGGTACTTACTGCGTGATGGTATAGAAACATATCATTAGGATCATTAAAACCTAAAAATGACCATAAGACACATTCCTTTTCATTCCTTCTTGAGCCATGTCTTTTCCAACCTACATTATACTCTCTAGATTATACTCCTAGTTATACTTTCTGTGAGAAACTGACTACTTGAACTACTTGTTTACAAGGGATTTGTATACTTTTCTGACATAGCAAGAATTGTATTGTTGGAAATGTACAGTCCTACTCAAGAACACTTAGCCACTGAACAAACATTTATCTCACACCCATTACATATCAGTACCAATCTATATGTCAAGGATCTAACCATGTCAAAACAAAACAGAAAAATGGCTACCAAGTATGACAAATACATACACTTATAGAAGAGACATGGAGAAATAAAGCTGGTTGTGAGATAAAGAAGTGTTGATAC
>PVKC010035543.1:0-13426 GCA_004027635.1 Crocidura indochinensis | reverse complement strand
AAAAAAGAACTCAAAGAAACCATGACAAGACATCCAATAAGATGCAAGTGGATATGAAAACAGAAATGAGAAAACTTCAAACAAAAATGGTAGAGTAGAAAAACTTGATAGGCAAAATGAAAAACTCACTGGAAGACCTCACCAGCTGAACAGCGGTTTAGAATAGAATCAGTGAACTCAAAGATGAGCTGTATAGCACCTCCAGACTGCAGTAAAAGTTAAAAGAGTCTTAAAATAAACGAACAGAATAGAACTTTGAGATTATTTCAATAAGTACAATGTGAGGATCATCAGAGGATTAGGAAGACCAGTAAAATCAGGAGGATCAGGAAGATCATGAACAAGCAATAGACAAAAATATCAGTGCTAAGAAGTTCCTAGAACTTCTAGAATAGAAGAATTTCCTAGAATAGCTCATGTACCCATATGCTAGATGTCTGAAATCTATTTTCTAAAAAAAAGATTCAAATTGAAATGTTCCAAGAAACACTCAATGATAATGATAGAAATTTAGATAGAGATAGAATACAGCAAGATCAAAGAAGGAAATTACATGCAAATGGGCATTCTTAAGATTTACAGCAGATTGGGGTTAAAGAGATAGTACTGTGGTAGGGCATTTCCCTTGCAAGCCAGCCAATTGGAACAGATGGTGGTTCTAACCCCAGCATCCCATATGCCATGCCTGCCAGGAGTGATTTCTGAGCCCATAGCCAGGAGTGACTCTGAATGTCACTGGGTGTGGCCCAAAAACAAACAAACAAAAAATATTGAAGGATCTATTTTAAGACAAGAAAACCCCACAAACACACCTAACTTTTACACAAAGACAGTGCATAATTCCAAGGCAATACTCTCTCTTAATATCAATGAACAAAACTGTATTGAGTAAGAGAAACAGAATGGCAAAATGGATTAGAATATTGAATCCAACATTCGCCTTCCTACAAGAAAAAGAGTTTAACAGTCAGAGCAAACACATACTCAAAGTCAAAGGTTGAAATGCAATATTTCAAGCAAACAACTCCTTCATAAAGGCTAGAATAACCATAGTAATAGCAGATGAAATAGTTTTTAGACTCAAAAAGAGTTATAAGATAAATATGGTCATTTCTTAATAGTCAATGAATATGTACATCATGAAGAAATCCCACTTCTAAACATATATGAGCACAATGAGAGACCAGAAAAATACTTGAAACAATTGTGAATAGACTTGAAGAAACACATCAATAACAACACAGTAATAATTGGAGACTTCAATAGCACTCTGTCACCTCTTGATATATTAACCAGGCTAAAACTAAACAAAGATATACTGGTTTCAAAAAAAAGAAATAGAACAGAGTAAGTTAGTAAATATACATACGGCTTTTTATCCCCAAAAATACAAATTCTTCTCCACTGCATATGAAACATTCTCCAAGATAGACCATATAGTGGATTGCTGTCTTAATTTAAATTAATGAGTCCTAGAGTGGCCGGGCGGTGGCGCTGAAGGTAAGGTGCCTGCCTTACCGCGCTAGCCTTAGATGGACCACGGTTCGATCCCCCGTGCCCCATATGGTCCCCCAGGCCAGGGGCGACTTCTGAGCACATAGCCAGGAGTAACCCCCGAGCGTCACTGGGTGTGACCCAAAAACAACAAAAAAAAAATGAGTCCTAGAACTGGGGATGGGGGATAGTGAGACCTTTCTGGGCTCGACCCAGCTCCTGCAGCTCCTATGTCCTATCAGCAAAATGTGATATTAAGAAGAAAGTTTATAGTTCTGGCGAGATGTGGGAAGAAAGGAAATTTCATTCACTGCTGGTAGGAATGCCATCTAGTTCTGTCTTTATGGAAAACACTATAGAAATGGAAATTGAGGGGCCGGGAGATAGCATGGAGGTAAGGCGTTTGCCTTTCATGCAAAAGGTCATCGGTTCGAATTCCGGTGCCCCATATGGTCCCCCGTGCCTGCCAGGAACGATTTCTGAGCATGGAGCCAGGAGTAACCCCTGAGCACTGCCGGGTGTGACCCAAAAAAAAAAAAAAAGAAAAAAAAAGAAATGGAAATTGAACTCCCATATGATCCAGCTATGCCACTTCTAGGGATATACCTTAAGAACACAAAAGCACAATACAAAAATACCTTCTGCACACCTATGTTCATTGCAGCACTATTTACAATAGCTAAAATCTGGAAACAACTGAGATGTCCAAAAAACAGATGAGTGGCTAAAAAAAAAACTTGTGGTACATAGACACAATGAAATACTATGCAGCAGTCAGAAAAAATGAAGTGATAAAATTTTTTACACATGGATGGACATGAACACTATGTGCCTTGTAAAATAAGTCAGTGGGAAAGAGATAGACACAGAATAGTCTCACTCATCCATGGGATTTAAGAAAAACAAAAGACATTATTGTAATAATATCCAGAGACATTAGAGATGAGGTTGTAAAGACTGGCCCACGAAATGAAGCTTATTTACTACATAGAATAATGAGTTTAGTTAAATAAACAACTATCATAACAATGATAGTGAGAGAAATTGAATGCCTATCTCAAATATAGACAGAGGGTGGGGTGAAAGGGAATTGGGGTTATTGGTGGTGAAAAGGTTGCACTGGTAAAAGGGGGTGTTTTTTTTTCTATAACTAAAATCCAACTAAAACATGTTTGTAATCATGGTGCTTGAATAAAATATTAAAATAAAATAATAAAATAAAAATAAAGAACATTTATGGGCCAGAGAAATAGCACAGTGTTAGGGTATTTGCCTTGCAGGCACCCAAACCAAGATGGACCCAGTTTCGATTTCCTGCATCCCATTTGGTCTCCCAAGCCTGCTAGTAATTATTTCTGAGTGTAGATACAGGAGTAACCCTGATTGCCTCTGCTGTGGCTCAAAACAAGCAAACAAACAAAAAGTTCATAACTGCAGAGGCATTCATGAGGAAGATAAGAACAGATCTACATAAATAATTTAACTTATCTTAGGAAACCTTATCTTAGGAAACATATCTTCAGAAATTAAAAATGACCAGCAATGTGTCAAAAGCAGACAGGAGGGAGAGAATAATAAAATTAGAAAATAAATATATTAACTGGAAACCAAAAAAATAAAACAATACAAAAGATCAATGAAATCAAGAGTTTCTTTTTTTAATTAAAAATTTTTAGTAAATCTTTATAAAGACAGAGAGAATCCTAATACACTGAATCAGAAATGGAGAGGGGAACGCCACTACAGAAATTTAAAAGATAATCAGAGATTATTTTGAGAATCTTTTTGCCAGAAGAAATGGGGAACCAGAAGAAATGGATAAATTATTTAACTCCTATAACCTCCCAAGGTTGAACCAAGATAATATGGCATATCTGAGCAGACCTATCACTATCATGGAAATTGAACTGGTAATCAAAAGTTTTCCCAAGCGCAAGAGCTCGGGCTCTAATGGATTCATTAGTGAATTATTTTAAACTTTTATTTGTTTTTGTTTTTGTTTTGGGGCCACACCCAGTGACAGACACTCAGGGTTTACTCCTGGATATGCACTCAGTAATCGCTCCTGACTTGGAGGACCATATGGTATGCTGGGGATCAAACTCAGTTTGCTCTGGGCCAACTGCTTGTAAGGCATACACCCTACCACTGCGCTATTGCCGACCTCTATTTTAAACTTTTTTTGGGGGGTAGGGAGGTCACACCCGGCAGTGCTCAGGGGTTACTCCTCAGACCAATGGAACATCCTAAGGCAAACTCTCAGGTATATTATCAGTCAATTTCTTTGGTTAATCAGCAAAGAATACAAAATGGAGCAAGAAAACTCTCTTCTGCACGTGTAAGAAGTCAGACCTCTCTTTTAAGACTGTTCATAAAAGTCAAAACAAAATGAATTAAAGAGCTTGATATTAGACCTGAATTCGTAAGATTCATAGAGCAAAATGCAGGAAAACTCGCCATGATATTGAAGCTAACACATCTTCATGAATGAAACACCACTGATCAAGCAAGTGGAAGCAAAGATAAATAAATGGAACATTAAATCAAGAAGCTTTTGCACATCAAAGGAAATGGTAAACAGAATATGAAGACTTCCCATGAATTGAGAGAAACTATTCATCCCGTATTTGTTAGCCTGGAGCAGTCAGAGTGGTTCAGCAAAAGGTGACAGGAGCTGGGAATTCAGTAAACAGTTTCTCCTGCAATTCAGCAATGACCATCCAACAGGAGCAATTCGAGAGAGGTGGCAGCCATCCAGCAGAAGAAATCTGGCAGGTGCTCTTAGTGTCAGAGTCTTCTAACAGCATTTAGCACTTCAGCATGGGACTTTATATACCCATACTGTGGAAGTTACAAGGAACAGGCTTCTGTTAACTGATGTCTTAACCCTTATATGGACACTGCAACTCTTATAGCTGACCAAGGGCTATAAGAATCTTGGTTTCCTTATACATAAGTATTTAATGAGGGGTTAATATCTAAGATTTATAAGGCACTGTGGTAAAGTTTAACAGAAAAATATCTAACTCCATCAAAAAATGGGGAGAAGAGATGAATATAAACTTCCCATCATTATCATTTTATTATCAGGAATATGCAAATCAAAACAATGAGATAACATCTCACACCAGAGAAACTGGCACATATCATAAAGAACAAGAGCAAGCAGTGCTGTAGGGAATGCAGAGAAAAAGGGACTCTCATTCACTTCTAGTGGGAATGTAGACAGATTACAGCCTTTATGAAAAACAACTGGAAATTTCTCAAAAAACTAGAAATTATGTTTTCCAGCAACATTATCCTGAGAATATCCCCGAGGGCCCTCAAAACAAATTGCAGGAAAAATATGTGCATTCCTTTGTTCATTGCTGCACTATTACATTCACAATAACTAGAAAACAACTTATGTGTCTGAGAACAGATTAATAAAGAAACTATCATCTGTCTATACAATATTAAGAATAATGAAGTCATGAAATTTGCATATATGTTGAAAGATCTAAAGTGTATTATTCTGAGTAAAGTTGGTCATAGAAAGAGGGATAGACACAGATTGATTGCACTTATTTATTGGATATAAAAAAGATAGTGTGGGAATAATATCCAAAGACAATAAATAAAGATGAGAGCCATGAAGAGCAGTTTAGGAAAAGAAGGGACCACTGTGACAATGATAGTTTGGAAAGTTCAGTCTGGACAAGAGCTGGATGCTAAAAGGAGATAAAGGGATTTGCATGATACCCCTTCAGTAAGAATATTGGAAGCCACAATGTCTAAAGGAAACCAGAAAGTAAGAGAGAGAAGAAAAGTGCTTGCCATAGAGGCAGGCAGCAGGAGAGAGCAGAAGGGAAACTAGGGACATTGGTGGTGGGAATGTACACCGATAAAGAGATGGATGTTTGACATTATATGACTGAAACTCAATCATGAACAACTTTGCAACTGTGTATGTCTTGGTGATTTATTTAAAGATTTATTTAAATAATTAATTATTGATTATATTGATGATGACTTTCTGACAGTATTTGTAGGGCTCATATTTATTTAAAAAACACCTTGCTTAATTTCTTAACCGGGTATTAATTTCTGTACCAGAATGACAGTGAACTCATTTAAACCATTCACTTTATCATCTGGTCAGTTGTTGAGGTAAGAGGACATGTTCATTTTCCCAATGTAGAAGAAACAATAAAGGCTGAATTTAAGGAATTCTATCTTCAAGAATAATGTTGATTTGGGCTTTGGTATAAAGATTCTATCGAGGAACAAGAACATCTGGGCATAACAAGATATCAGAATGCATTTTAATCATGAATAAACAATGTTTCTCCAACCTGATCACTTTTGGCTACATCAATAAAAGGCCTGTCAATGATGAGAAAAATCATTCTCTGACACTTTGGCCACTGTTTGCCTAGACAGTATAGATTTAATCTCCTTGGAAAGCAAATCCATTCATGAGTTATAGTAAAAATGAGTCCATTTCTAACTGACTTTCCAAAAATAATAAATACAAACACAAGACATCTTTTATAGAGAATTAGTCTGCTTCTTGGCCTACCCATGAGTCTCACATAAAGGGTACTGAGGCAAGTCTTCAATCACATTTTTTTTAGAATTGTCAGTGTTAATAAAAATTCCTTCAATTCAAGATATTTACCACTACTAGAGATAGTATTTTTTATTCTATTGTAATCTTAGACATTATGATTTCAATATTGTTAATTATAGGATTTCATATATGCAATACTTCAACATCAAATGTCCCCACCATCAAATTCTGCTCTTAATCTGCCCTTTCCTATCTTCCATCATGGCATGCTCAGTTCTGTGGGCAAATTCTCAAACTAAATTGTCTTTGGCCTTTTGTTATCTCTCTCTTATTTTTCTTTATATTCCATATATGAACAAGCTCATTCTGTATTTAACCCTTTATTTTGGTATTTTTGCGCAACACCTGTTTGATGCTCAGGGGTTACTCCTGGCTAAGCGCTCAGAAATTGCCCCTGGCTTGGGGGGACCATATGGGACATCAGGGGATAGAACTGCGATCCTTCCTTGGCTAGCACTTGCAAGGTAGACACCTTACATCTAGCACCACCTGTTCTTAACCCTGTTCATATGCCTTTTTTCACTCAGCTCTCATACTCTACATATCTACCCATGTAGCATCAAATTGCATGACTTTATCTTTTCCTCTAGTTGAGTTGTATTCCACTATGTATATGGACCAGTTTCTTTATCAGTCATCAGTCCTTGGATGCTCATACAGTTTCTAACAGCACAACTTAAGCAACTAGAAAAAAGACTAACCAGGGGCCAGAGAGATAGTATATTAAGACACTTGCCTTGCACATGGCCAACATGGGCTTGATCCCTGGCATCACATATTGTCCCCTGAGCACCATCAGTAGTGCTTCCTGAGTGCAAAGTCAGAAATAATCCCTGAGTACTATAAAGTGTGGCCCAATATACAAACAAAACAGAAAAGAATAAAAGACTAACAAAAGGAATCAAAAGAAGGAAATTCAAGGAAATAAAGAACCTAGGGGTTAGTTTTTAACATGGAAGAGTTATTCAAGATCAAAATATATATTACACTTAATAAGGATTTTACTTATTAACTCTAGTTCTTGCATCAAAGCCCAGCTGACATTTTTTAAATACAGGCAAAGGTGAATAAAGGTAAAAAGTAAGGAGTATTTCTATCACATATCACAGGGAGTCTATCATAGAAGTGAGGCAAAGAGATATTCTGGTACAATTATATCACCTCATGATTTCTACCCAGATCAAATCCTTTACAATATAAACTTGCTTAATATTACCTTAAATAGTTCTGATTTTCACTCGGTTACTTTGAATTTATGATGAATTCTTCTCTATTTTCTTTATGTACTTGATTGTGAAATAAAGAAAAAATATAAAGCTGTCTTTGCTTTAAATATAATTTTAGGAATATCAATAAATTTATATGAATAATTTATGATAGGAAATTATTCATACTGAAGAAACAGGTGTGCAAATCAGAAAATTAACTTAAACTTAAAGTCACAAGGTATTAGGATCAGAGTCGGAGTGATAGCACAGTAGTAGGGGTTTGCCTTGCACATAGTCAAACCTGAACAGACCCTGGTTCAATTCTCAGCATACCTTATGTTCCACTGAGCCTGAAAGGAGCAATTTCTGAGCACAGAGTCAGTAGTAACCCCTGAGAACCACTAGGTGTGACCCAATCCCCCCAAAAATATTATGATTTTTAAAATTATTCTGGGGACCAGAGAAATTGTACACAACAGGTAAGGAGCTTGCCTTGTACACATGTAACATGGGATGGATTCTCACCCCTCATATGGTCCCTGAACACTGCCAGGAGCTATCCTTAAATAGAGTCAAGAGACAATCCTGTGACCCACTCCCAAAATACACAAATTATTCTGAAATAGGTAGGTTCTGTACTAGATATGTTGCAGATTTCTTTTCAGTTTCTGAGACCCTAAATATTTGTCACCTTTATTTGTATAGCAGATTAAATTGACAAAGTCTTTCTCTGTATTGTTTGTTTGGAATTTTAACCCACAACCTTAAGTGACAATATATAATCTATACAATTAAGTAAACTGAGGCTGAGAAATTCTAGATGATTTTCCCAAAGATAGCAACTCCTTGTTTTAGTTCAATTCTATTAGAATCTAGATTTATAATTCCAAATCCAATGAATTACAACTTTCATTTCACACAATATTTCATAAAAAGATGTAGATACAAGAAATGCAATGCAATGGTCTAAATGGGAGTTGTCTTGAACACCCTTGATCCCAGAGTATAATGAGGAGAAAATAAGAAACTAATTGGAAAAGGAGAAAAATAAATACAAAATGATAGAGCTCAAGGATCAAGTGTTCTTAGGTGAATTGATGGAGATATAAAAAAAAAAAGGACCAAACTAAACATTCAAGCCAAAGTCAACAATGGAATAAAGAGACCCAAACTCTAACAATCTAGTGACAAGTCTGCAGTAAATCTTAGGGAAGTTCCTTTAAATGTAATTTCCCTTTTTGATATTGATACTTTAAGTATTTCATCCCTATCTATGGGGTTCATCATTTGACCAGGATATGTTTTGGGGTTCTTTTCTTTGGATCTCTTTTGGCTGGAACTCTTCGGGCATGTAGGATTTGGTTACATGCACTCTTTAGCTCTAAGAGTTTCTCTGTGATGATGTCCTTGATTATTGAAACTTCATGGGGGTTTTCTTCCTGTGTCTCTGGGACTCCAATGATCCTTATGCTGTTTCTGTTGAGTTTATCAAAGATTTTTATTTTCATTTGTCCCCATTCTTTGTGGACTATTCTCATTGTCTAATCATTTGTTTTGAGGCTCTTTTCAAACCTCTCCTATTATATGGAGAAGTTTTTATGTATCTCATCTTCCAGCTCACTAAATTTGTCTTCCATCACTGTTTCTCTGTTGGAGAGGCTTTCTAGCGAGGTTCTCATTTTGTCTACCAAATTTTTCAGCCCTGTTATTTTAGTTTGAAGTTTTCTTATTTCTATTCTTAGGTCCTCTTGATTCATACTTGTGGCACTCTCCATTCATTCCATACTTTTTTTTTTGAGTTCTATGAATATCTTCCATATTTCTTCTCTAAAGTCCTTATCTGAGAGGGTAGGTGGTTGGTAGTTTTTAGGTATCAGTGCTAACATCACCATTCTTTAAGCATAGTGGCACCCAACTCTAACAACCTAAACTTTAAATGGGTCTGTTATACTGGCAAAGGTGGGTGGTTAGGATACACTCTGGGAATATGGTGGAGGGAAGTTGACATTGGTGTTGGGATTGGCCCTGATTCATTATATATCTGAAACTCAACTATGAAGGTCTTTGTGAACCACAACATGTCAGCACAATTAAATTAAATTTTAAAAAGGTATAGGATAATTCACACCAACATTGGAAGAACTTAATGATAAAATAGGCTTCCAAATGAGCACATTTATGCAAAAAAACTAATTAAAAAAATTTAGTCTTTTTTAGCCAAAATGTAGTAAACATATGGTTCCTACCTTCCAAAAAAGTAGCTGTGAATGATACTACAATTGTGAATAATTTGTTAGGTGCATGGGGAGTTAGGGGGAAGAGAACAATCAGAGGGAGTGTGTTACCCTCATCAATGATGATCAATGTGTAAGGAGTTAAGTGGCCATTAGAATTCACAAAAGACTACTGGAGCTCCAAAACAGCATGGAAACTAATGATCTGACCTCTTCCCTAAGTGTTTCTGGCCTATTGTTTATTCTCATTGAAAATAATTTAAGGAGAGGACAAAAATTGAAGAAACTTTTATTTAGATAATATGAAAATAACACAAGAGAGAAAAGTCATTCCAGACAGAAAGCAGGTTTTTCCTGAGAGAGAAGAGAGAAATGTACAGCAAAGGAATTACACATCTCAAATTAGGATGTCGAGAACTACCAGAATGAAGCATGCCCCCTCATATTATTGGAAATAGGAGGCCCACTAGAATAAACAGGTGTGGCCAACTTGTGAAGCAAGATAGAAAGATCATGATACTTGTCTTTCTAACATAGATTTTATAGGTATATTGTCCTAAGTTACCTGGCCTTAAGGTCTGTTACTAAATTATTGTCAGAAAGGACTATTGGAACATAATTCTATAGTTGGAATAATATAGTTAAAATACAAAATAATTAAATACAAGAAAAATTAAGGAAAGTAAAAGGTCTTTACTATTTTTAGACTATTTAAGAGTATTGGGACATAGTGGGACATAATTCTATACTTGGAATAACATTATTGCAACCTGGTGCATAAACTCTGGGAAATGCAGACGGCATCCCTGATATATATATATATATATATATATATATATATATATATATATATATACACACACACACACACACACAAACATATGATAGTGCATCCCCTGTGCTAGGACTCAACCTTTTTAACCCAGTGTTTTTCTCCTAGCATCTTTTTTTCAACATAAATTAACTGTTTATATGCTCTATTTTCATGTATCCTTACATGGGTTTTTATTCTTTTATGTTTCAAAGCTATTCTACTTTTGACTTGACTCTACATGGAGGACCTCTTTCAGTGAAATTATTCAAGAGGACAATCATGCCAGAGGTCTGATCACCTTGTAGTATGCATGTCTTAGAGTCATATTTTCTACCTAAACCCTACATTTTCCAAGATTATCAAATTCTGTGATAGAAACAATAATGACCATAAATAAGGTCTTCAACTCCAGCACTTGACAAAACAAGATACCTTTCATGGAAACCAGAAAGGGAACCTTACGACACTTGGCCTTTATTGTTTTATAAACTTCAATCCACTAGTTATTTTTTGTACTTTATTTTATTTTTGAGAAGTCTTACTTATTGCCTAGATCAATTTCAAGTGATTATATAAACAAATATTTAATAATATTTTATAGACTAAGAAAATTAAAAATAATGAAATCAAAGTTGAAACTATCATACAAACAGGAATGACAATTGGTTACTCAAAAATTCACTTACTGTGAGAAATATTTTTATGTTATATGAAAATATTTTGTTTGTTTGTTTATTTTATAATTTATTTTATAAATTACCATGAGATAGAATTAAAAAGTTGTTGATAGGGCCGGAGCAGGGGTGCAAGTGGTAAGGCGATTTCTGAGTGCATAGCCAAGAGTAACCCTGAGCATCACTTAGTGTGGCCAAAAAAAACAAAATAAAAATAGTTGTTGATAGCTGAGTTTTGATCACACAATATTCCAACACAAAACTCTTCACCAGTGTTGATTCCTGCCACCAATTTCTCCAGTTACTCTTTCATCATTCCCACCACCACCCACCATCTATTCTTTAGCAGAAACTTTTCTTCTTTTTCTTTCTCTCTTTTATTTTCTTATATTTCTTTTTAAAAATCATGGTTAACAATACCAATTCTGAAGTGGTATTAAGCACAAATGATATTTAGTTTAAATATAATAACTTTATGTCTAATCCTTATATTGGAATTTGCCAAGTAGCTCATATTACATAGACTCAATTATTTCTACATTTAAAATCTGAATATTGATTTTTTTTTTTTTTGGTTTTTGGGTCTCACCCGGCAGTGCTCAGGGGTTACTCCTGGCTCCATACTCAGAAATTACTCTTGGCAGGCACGGGGGACCATATGGGGCACCGGGATTCGAACCGATGACCTTTTGCATGAAAGGCAAATGCCTTACCTCCATGCTATCTCCCGGGCCCCTGAATATTGATTTTCTTAAAGTGAGAATTTAAACACATTTTCACACTTTCTAATATCCCCCAACTTTGGTTTCAAGCCTATAACTAATTTTAAAAACTTATTTAGAAACAAATTTAAATGCCTCAAGCAGATAACTGAATATTGGTTTTCAGTTTATTTTGTTTGGGGTTTTGTTTTAGTTTGGGAGGTTAGCCTTTGTTTTTATTTGTTTTCATTTTTTATTTTGACTTTTGAACTACACTGACTATGCTCATGCCTTACTTCTGGCTCTATGCTCTGGAATTCCTTCTGACATGGATCACAGGACCATATGCCAAGCGTGGGATCAAACCTGGGTCAGGGATATAGTATGTTGTTGATGTACTATCTCTCAGGCTCCTGACAATAGTTTAGAAACTTTAGCATTTTACTAATATTTATTGTGTAATATTTTAGTTAATAAATTTAAATTGCATTAAATAGTAATTAAATAACAAAACAATAAAATCAATTCTTTGAAAATATATAACATCTTTAATGGGAACAAAAGTACTAATATAGCTTGGATAATAATCATGAGTGTTTGCTGTGCCATGAACCTCAGTAACTGCTTTAAAGGAGAAAGGAGAATTTATTTGTGGAATTTTCCATCACATATGCTCAACTTGATCCAGAAATTCTTTTAGAACATAATAACAGTTAAGTTTTTAAAAGACTTAAATGGAGAGAAAAATACATCTTTGTTGAATTTTAAATAAAGGTAATTTTAGTTCAAAAATATTTTAAAAAACTAGTAATATAATCTACGTAGAAATCTAAACTAATGTCCATAGATGATCACAAAAATAAGACAAATATCTGTGTACATACTTTAAACTTTTAGGAATAAAGGCAATGATAAGTGAGTCATGGTGACAAATTATAGTTATTGCTAATAAATTTGATGTTCAATATGAGAAGAAAAAAAGAAAATGTGCTCTTTTCCTTGAACTAAAAAATAATTAAGATCACAGAAATGACAGACTTACTAAAATGGTCACTTTGTTGATTAAAAAAGTGAAAAAGTGATTTTAGACAGACATAAACATTGGTTGCTTTACGATCTTGTCTTCTGGAAGCATAAAAATACCAAACAAGAAGCTAAACAGATTAGAGTGTTCTGTAATGCTTAATAAAAACCAAAAATGTTTCCTCAAAGAATAAAAGCTGTGGCATAAATTGAATTAGTTTCATATTCATTCTAAAGGGCAGGTACATGAAAGAATGACTGATCTAGTTACAACAAATGTTCAGAAAAAGAGGTAGGATAATAAAGAAGTAGAAAAAAGTCAAATAACTGAAAGCAAACCTCTCTTCATAATTTAATCCAGCATTCACAGGAATTCATTTTTACTGCAATTGAGTCACAATACAAGTTGCAAAAGCAGTAATATTAATAGAGTCTCTGCATTAAAACTATTGGAGGCAAAATTATATGTTGTAAGTCAAAATGTGACAACAAAAAAAGAAGAGTAAATGGTTTGTGCTGTCATAAAACTAGCCCAGGACAGAGACCTTTATTATATAGACTGCAAAATGGTTAAAGTCCCTGGGTCTTTGGACTGAGTCATAGTGCAGAAATTCCCTAGAATTGCATAGTGTTGAATTTTGTTTATTCAAAGATAAGTCTCTTAAG
>PVKC010035542.1:0-13362 GCA_004027635.1 Crocidura indochinensis | reverse complement strand
CAAGAAGGTGCTGGTATCTATATTCTCCATGCAACTATTGTACATTCCTAGAGAGATGTTGATAATTTGATTGTAATTTTAAATCAGAACTACCATGAATACTGTATTTGTCTTGGCATTCCCAGAACCTAAAAAATAAGTTCTGGTCCAAAGTAAATTATTTATAAACATAAAATGAGAGAAACAAAGAGAAAAACACCGTCACAGATAAGTTCATTTGAATTATATGGCATGAATCAATTCAGATATTTCAAAAATTTTATTAAATCTATTTAAGACAAAATATCTGGATGATGCTCTTGGAGTAATAATCCAGGGAAATTCTTTTGGAGAACTGTGTGATTTCAGCAAAAGACTTTGAAGTACCTCCCTCAAATGACAGTGTGGGTATAGTTATTAGATATAAATGATCAGTGCATTTTTAAGAGAAAAAATTGTCTACAGGTATAAATTAAACATAAACAATAATTAACTAAATGGATTGAATGTTGCTTTGAGACTGCTGCTAATATTTTTTTACCAATGAGAAGACTAAGATATTTTGTGTAGTTAAATTTCATCATTTATGAAAATGTGCATTAAAAAGACTAAATGATTGTTTTTTATTTTTAATTCAATGACACATCTGTTCTAAAGATCAAGTGTTGGGAAACATCCTAAAATCTCCGAAAATACTTGTGGTGTGCCAGTTACTATACCAGTCACATACCTAGGGCAGAACCTGATATTAAATGTAATCGCCAAGAAAAGAGGTTATCTTTGTCTTAGAAACTAAAAAGAAAAAAAATCCATATTTGTGCTAGGAAGATGACTTCAGAACACTGCTGATTTCTCCCCTCCCTGCCTCTAAAGACTGCTTTATTTCCCTTATTTACCCTTGCTGGACTAACATTGGGAGAGCAAAACATGTGACCTGTTAATAAACACCACAACTTAAGGACCTTAAAGCACAGAAATCATAGAGAAACTTTGAGAATGTGCAAAAGTAAATTCTACCTTTCCTTCTGCATCCTTCCAATATAGTCTGCAGAATCTGGACTTAAGTCTATTATACCAGAAATTATGTGTTCACCCTTCTCTTTGCTTCCATATGTCTAGGAAACTCTTCATGCATCAAAGAACATAATCTACACTATGAAATGAATTTCATGCTTTGATGTAGGAAACTCTTTAGAGTTAGAATACTAATCTTAATCTTCATTACAATCTAGTTCTACCAATAATGTTATTTTACCTTTTTCAAATGAGTAAAATAAGACCAGATATGATCGATTCAATAAATAGTGAGTTAGTCTTTGAACATAACATGCTAATAGATACTAATAGATATTTCCTGCCGCATTTTAATTACCAAACAAGCTTTTATTTCTAATCAGAGTGTTTAAAATATTTTCTTAAAATCAAGTATGAGTAACATTGCACAAATGAACAAAAAATAATTCCAGAAAAATTATTAGTGGTTTTCCCTGGTAAATGAAAAAACTTAAAGTAACTAATAAATAAAATTATATATTAACAAAGATCCATAGCTCATTTTGCAGTTTTGATTTAGTAGTTGTCCTCTCTTACTTGAAGTTTATTCTCAATCACTCAAGCAAATGGAATTGTGCTCATAAACATCTACTATAATCTTCTGAAGTTTAATTCTATGATTATATTTCTCTTCCAAGTCAGGAAACCAAAGTTCTCAAGCATTGGTTGATAAATTGTGTAGCATGACATTGCATTTTAAAAGATCAATTGAGAAAGAGAAGTAAAATATCTGTCCAGAGTTAGACAGGGGGAGGGTGGGAGAGATATTGGGGACATTGGAGATGGGAAATGTGCACTGGTGAAGGGAGGCGTATGTTTTTTGAATAAAACTCAAACATGGACAATTTTGTAATCACAGTGCTTAAATAAAGTTATTATTGAAAAAATAAAAAGGAATGTGTTCTGGGGCCGGCGCTGGAGATAAGGTGCCTGTGCTAACCTAGGCGCTAACCTAGGACGGACCGCGGTTCGATCCCCCAGTTCCCCATATGGTCCCCCGTGCCTGCCAGGAGCGACTTCTGAGCGAATAGCCAGGTGTAACCCCTGAGCGTCACCGGGTGTGGCCCAAAAACCAAAAAAAAAAAAAAAAAAAAGGAATGTGTTCTTATTGATGACTCTATTAAAACTATACTAGCACTAAAAATAAAATAAAATGTCAGTTGAAATATGTGTGCTCATTAAAACTTTAGGCAATGAGGCTTATCTTAGTCACAATAATTGATAATGAAAATTTAGCAATAAAATTGTTTTGTAAGGAAGATTCACCTGGATAACTTTGACCTTGTTCATAGATGAAGAGTTCTGGAGGAGATGGAGAAGCAGCTGCAGCAAAGCTGCCCAGCTAGAAACAAAGAGCATATTTCTCAGCTACAGAGTGAGAGGTCATTGGAAAGATCCACAGTCATGACCTCGGAATCAATTTCACTTTTTGGTTAACCTCATCTTTCCAGAAGCCTTGGAAAATAAAATACTGTCCTAAATTGGTGGTATACTACACTGCTCATTTCTAAGTGCCACTATAGGAACCAGATCTCTCTTATCCCCGATCAGATGATGTATTCTTTTTAGAACTCATCTTTTACCCATTTTAATAGTTTCCTTTTGATATAGGTAGTGAGGTAGAGGGAACCTACTGTCAATGAGTTTGAGGGGAGTGATAAAACTAACATATGATCACACTGTCATAAGTATATCCAAATCATTCATTTGTTAAAAGCAAAATAACTCATGTAATGGAAGAAATTATCTTAAATCACTCATCTCATAAATGACTCATATCAGGGATATTAAAAGAACTCATATTGAGGTCAAAGAGATAGCACAACCAATAAGGCATCTGCCCTACACATGGCTGACCTAAGTTGATTCCTATGACCCATAAGTCCCCTGTGTCTGCCAGGAGTGATCTCTGAGTGCAGAGCCAGAAGTAAGTACTGAACATTGTCAGGTATGCCCCACACCTAAAAAAGAACTCATAAAATTCAGCAACAGAAATAGATAAATCATGTCATTTGGAACTGGGCAAAGAATTTGACTTCATTTTTCAAAATAGACATTCAAGTGATGAATTAGCACCTGCAGACAGGTTCAACATCTTTAGTCATCAAAGAAGTATAAATTTGGGCTGGAGCTATAGCACAGTGCATGCAGCTGACCTGATTTGATCTCTAGCATTCCATTTGGTCCCTCCGAGCTTACTAGGAAATATTCTTGAGTACAGAGTCAGGGGTAAGAACTGAGTGCTGCTAGGTGTGGCCCAAATACAAAAACAAAACAAATGAAAAAGAAGTATGAATTATAATCACAATAAAATATCATCTCATTTTACTACATTGCCTATAATAAAGAAGGCAATGGAGACCCAGAGAGACTGCTAAATACAATGCATGTAGGAGGAACTTATTCAATGTACAGCATCACATAAAATTCTGAACACTGCCAAGAATCATTGTCTAGCACTGAGTCAGGAATGGATCCAAAATATAACTATATGGGGCCTCAAACTAAAACAAATAGAAAAGATAAATGATCAAATTTGGTAAAGATATGTACTTACTTTACCAATCTTATCATAGCACGACTGGAAACAGAGAATGGTGTCATTCAAAAGCAACCTGGAATTTCCTCATGAAATCGAGTTAACATTTGACCCAATAATTCAAATTTTAGATACACACCAACATTTTAAATGGTGATTAGATAAATAGGTCAAGGTACTAAAATCTTTAAACATGGGAATTCTAGATTCAATCCAGGCACTGCATGATCTCAATAGAATCACTGGCAATAATCCCTAAACACCATGTCAGGTATAGGCCTTAAGCACCACAAGATATGTCCCTCCAAAAAATAAATGCATGCCTATACAAAAAATACATCATATTTGTTCAGTTCTTGATCCTTAGTCTTGGGCATATTAGCCAAAAATGGAAGCAAACTAAGTGTTCAAGAACTGAACAAATAGGATGTACCAATATACTTTTATTTAGAAATTAAAAAGAAAGACGAATAATATGCATCAATATATCTGGAATAGGTTACATTAAATTTTAGAAGTCAGTCATAAAATAATAAATATAATAAATATGTAATTAAATATATGGAATTCTCAGAATAGTAGAATCTCTTGAGACTGAATATGCATTGCCATCTTGAACTAGTAAAATGATGATTAAAGATCATGAGTTCTGAGGTTAGAGTAAAAATGCCCTAACATGCCTTATATTTACTTTGGTGTACATTGCTTAATTATATAAATTGCTAAAATTTGTAATTCATAGATTATAAATAAAACACAATGAAAGCACTTAAAGGAAAAGATAAGGAGACTATTAAATGATGAAAATATTTTGATTTCTCCCATTTCATAAATTTTATTTCATTTACTTCATTTAAAGAGCATGTTTCCCATAGTTGACATAGTTGTTTGTAACATGCATTTTAAAGACCAAAAGTAAGGTGTTGAGTCAGAAAGATAGTTCAGTCAGTAAGATGCTTGGTTTGTACCTGGTTGACCCAGCTTCAGTTCTCAAGACTCTATACGGCAACTTGAATGCAGAACCAGAAATAAGCTCAAGCATCACTAGAAGTGGCTCAAAAAGCAAAATAAATATATAAAGGTGCTGAAGAAAAAAATAAGTAAAAACGATAAACTAAGCTTCATCTAACAACAAAATATTCAAAACATGTTAGTTTCATTCATCAAATACGCTTTTCAAATATTTGTTAACTTTTTCATAACACCAATAATCTGTTAAAATGCACATTTGAGAAAATGGGCTCAATATTTTAGAAAATAATATTGTTACAATTATAGATGAGAGTGATAACACAGTGGGTAGGACGTTTGCCTTGATTGTGGTTGACCCATAGTAACCCCTAAGCACTGCTGGGTGTGGCCCCAATACAAAACTAAAGAATATTATTGTCACAATTTTTACAAGTGCAATAAAATTAAACAATAAATTAATAAAATAAGATTAAGAAAAACAAAGCTTGCTAAAAATCTACACAGCAGTCCCATTTCCAGAATAAAGATTGTGCACAAATCTGTTTCTTCCTACCTGTTTTATATTCTGTAATATAATTTCAAATCTTATTTTGTCATATCTCCTCTGTGAAATACTAATGGTGGGCCTCTGTTGACAACTCAAATGAATCTTTTTTGTATAGACATAATTACCACCCTGAAAATGGTTCAAGGATTTAGTGGAAATAGAGGCTGTTGACATTCTCCCTGAACATTGACTAGAACTGGTTGACTGACAACAATTAATTTATATAATTATACTAATACACATCCATAGTACTCCAAAATAATGAGAATGAGTAAATTCATTAGATGCACTAGTATCAAAGGGGACCTAGTCATAGGCTCTTCTGATTCTAAATATACACAGCAATCATATCTCCAATACAACCTGTGTCAAAGAGGTGTGCAAAGAATGGATCCAAGAGGGCCAAAAAAATAAATAGTTCAATGACTTTTCCTATAGCATCAACATAAAGAATTCATAAAAATTCAACACACCATTCTAAGTGTAACATCAAGGACTCAATTCACTGCAAAACACAGTCATAACGCAGGGAGATTTGCCACTACAGAATAAAGAACATCGGGCAAGTTCAGTGCAGAGGAATGTTTCTCCTGGATGTGGGGAAGGAGAATCAAAGACAGAAAAAGAAAGGCACTGTTGATCAGACATATAAGACCAACCTAAGACAGGAGTATATCGAGCACAAAGGTGCGTATTAGTTCAGCTTCATACTAATCTTCACTGAGTGGAGAAAATGATTAAATCTACTGTAGACAGCCATCTTTGATGCATCCCAGGAGCAGCCATTCCCAAAGTGAGCTATATCCAACAGAGTTACAATCTAGACTCCAGCCCAACAGGGTCACAGCCTCAACCTGGTTCAAGAACTCAGTACCAGCTGACAAGTTTGTACCTTAAGCCAGTTTAGAACTATTAGATACCTCTGCACTATTGATGTGCCATACTGAATCTCATGTAAATGGGCCCTTCTCCAATCCTCCTCCCTCAAGTCTCCAGCCACCGGCTCAAGGTCTCTACTGCTCCTGCCCAAGAGAGGTTTGTGAGAATGGCCCAGACTCCCACTGCTCCACAAACCTGGTGGATGCTTCAGTTCATACCAGACATTTCAAGGAAGATCAGGCCCAACATTTCTTTCCCTTAGAAAATATACAGCCCAAAAGCAGAAGAATTCAACAAACTAGTTTGCAATATTTTTTTTTATCACACTTGGGTAACCTTGTTCACCTAGAATAAATAATTCCTAAAACATATATACCTCCAACAATCTCTTAGACTGCTCGGACCTCTAACAATCTCAAGAATGCTTGGACCTCTAATCTTTTTTACAATTAAACAGACAACTTTTTATAACCTGGAAACTCCAAAACCCCAACGCACTAAATGCAAAGAACAATGAGGAAACTAAGAAAGATAGCAGCAGCAGGGGAAATAGAGAGAAATCCTAGCAAATTTGCAAATTCTCCAACGTGCACAAACCTTATAGATGGGGAACTAAAATCAGCATTTAATGTTTTAGCAATAAAATTCAAGGAATCACTAGCCAAAGAAATTAAGAAATCGATTGACTAACAATTCAGTCAAAGAACTCTATCAGAAGATGAGAAAATCCATACAAATGGAACTAAGGGAACTAAAAAATATGCTAGCAAGCCATAAGAGCAGAATTACATGTCGAGTATAGCATGGATGAACTCGAAGACAAAATGAAAACCAGGAATAATCTCTGGCAGGGATCGGTAAGAAAGGAACTCTCATCCACTGCTATTGAGAATGCTACCTGGTCCAACCCCTACGAAAGGCAGTATAGAAGGCTCTTACTAAACTCAAAATTGAGCTACTATATGACACAGCAATCCCTCCTGGGTATAAGCATTCATCCAAAAGTATATATGCACACCACTTTTCATTGCAGCATTCAATACAATAGTTAAGACTTGGAATCAACCTAGATGTCCAACAACAGACCAGTGACTCATGAAGCTGTGGTACATATGCACAATATATATAGAATATTACATAGCAGTAAAAAATGATATAATCATACAATTTGCAGCAACATGAATGGAACTAGAAAATATTATGTTAAACAAAGTAAGCTAGAAAAGAAGGATAGATGCAGAATTATATTGTTTACATGTGGTATTTACAATAACTGCATGAAAAACACAATGGTTTAAATATAGATACTCTGAACACTGTAGGTCCCAGGGTATAGGGTGGAGAAGGAAGCAAATCAAGTGGAAGAGGAGAAACACGAAGCCTTAACTCTGTTTTATCCTACGAAGAAACCTGCAACAACGGAAACAGCTGCTTGTACAGATGGTCAATCAGCTTCTCACTACAGAGGCCTATAATAATGTTCTAATACTTTTATCCACAGAAACAGATGCAGAATACACTTAGAAGCCAGAGATTCGTGCTCACTATTAGCATGTTTTAGTGTCTTAGTTTTATTATATCGAATATAACTCTTCAAAAAAATAAAATAACTCTTCAATTTCTTTGTCCACAGTGGTTCTTGGAGATATAGGTTGGTGACCCTAATTTCACATGGCAGTACTCTATCATATTAGACTCCAAATGCGGTACTCACTATGACAACGTCTTGACAAAATGCCTTAATTATCCATTTTTTATTTACATCTGCTATTATGATCTAATTCTATGTCCATAGAGACCTCTGAAATAGGCACCTGCATACCATAGACTTTTGTAACAGGTCCTGTTTATTTAGTATGTTTTTGCGAATTATTGTTTTTTCAATTTAAGCTAGGCTACTATTATGTCATAATTCCCACACTGTCAGTTTTCTTTCAGGAAAGGAGCCTGGATGCACATGATACAGTAGATTATTCTACATGGGTAGAAACTTTATAGTGCTCACTATCATTTTTGCTTAGTCCTCCAGTCGTGAAAATTGTGTTTATCCTAAAATGCTTCAGGCAAATCTAACCCCAAAAGCCTCAGCAAAGTTTGTCCCCACCATTGATGAAGTGCCTAGAAATTAGAAAACCTTTCCCCGCCATGTACTACTCCAATTTTTTAAGTATTCTGATTTATCCCATAAGGGTCAGTCCTCCAACTACAACCTATGAATAGATCTCCAATGTCTGTCTGTAAATGAGTGTCAGTGTACATGTAGTGGACCCCTCTATGTCTGATCTATATAGTCCGTAATCCATGCCTATATTTATGTAGTACCTGTTATATATTATCCCTCTTTCCTCCCATTCATCACCTTACAAATCTTCCTTTATCCTCTCACCCTCAACCCGATCCATTCTCTCTCCCTATTAAGCCCTCTTTACCCTTAATTCTTAAGTCCTCATGAACTGGAACCTTCCCCCCTGCCCTAGCAAGAGGCCACCTGGCTCCCCAAACTGAAGGAAACCTTCTAAGCTCACAATCTCTCACCCCAGCAAAAAGCTGCAGCCACTGCTCCTGCAGACTCAGTCTACATGGTCTTTTTTCCCACCTCCCTTCACTGTTGATTGTGACTTGTTACCAGATTCGCCTCCAGGAGGACTCACAGCTCAAGAACACTACTTGATCCCTGACTGCTGTGAACATTTCTCAGATTCCACAAGACCATGGTGCAGAAAGAAACTGTGCTATGGACTTTATCACCCCCTTCAGATGATCTCAAATGACTAAAAGGGGATATCTATAGTTATGTTTCTGTAGATATATATGTTTCTGTAAATGCATATCCTTAATAGATATAATTCTTAGTGTTTATTTCCATATGTCTTGGTAGCTTTCCCACCTCCCCCGGTTTTTGGATCTACTTAGTAGGAAATTCTAGTAGAAAAGTCTTGCTTGGAATATGAGCTCAGGCTAAAACTAGGTCATAGAAACTGTCTAGCTTGTTGTTTTTACCCACAAATGCACCAGTAATATCATATGATGGTGTTCCTTTTTGCATAGGCACACTAAAATGGGTAGTCTTATGTGTAAAAGAAATACATATGTAATAGGGATAAGAACCCATAACTTTTTTTTCTATTTTTGGGCCGCACCTGGTGATGCTCAGGGGTACTCCTGGCAATGTACTCAGATATCACTCCTGGCTAGGGAGGAACCCATAAATTTTACAGTGCAAGGGCACCTCCCACAAACATTTGTCATGGGAACTTGATTTAGTCATCAATTGACTGTCCGACCCCAAACCAGGATCCCAACCTTAGAACTAGCACAGTTTCCTGCACCAGCACCACCAGGAATCAAATGTTCCTCTGGGGGGAGGCCCTAATGTTGCTTTGAATCAACTTGTTCCAGGGTGCTTTATATGACATATTGATGATGAGGAAATAGCAACAACTTGACCTAATCACAGGTTTAGCTACCTCTCCACCTAACGTGAAATGAAATCAGAAGATGCTCCGTGACACCCCAGCTTCATCCTGTGCAAAATTCAAGATATCTAATTACAGAAGACTAACTAAAACAACTGTGACTGAGTAGAACTTTTCCTGGAATCATAAAGAAAAATCTTGGGGTTGGACAACTAACATGCCTGGAAGCTGTAGTATGCTTCATGGGTGGAGAAACCCTGTATTTCTTAGCCAAGAGATTTTCCTTTCTAAGTTCCCCAGTGTTTACCATGCCTGTGTAAAAAAAAAAAAGCCACTGTATGTGGGAGAAAGAAAGAAATAAAGAGAGAGAAAGAACAAAGGAAAATAATGAAAGAAAAAAGAGAAAGAAAAAGAAAGAAAGAAAGAAAGGATGGAAGGAAGAAAGAATGGAAGAAAGGAAGAAGAAAGAAAAAGGATGGAAGGAAGAAAGAATGGAAGAAAGGAAGAAGAAAGAAAGAAAGAAAGGATGGAAGGAAGAAAGAATGGAAGAAAGAAAGAAAAGAAGAAGAAAGAATGAAGGAAAGGAAGCAAGAGACAAAGAAGGAAATAATGAGAGAAAGAACAAAGAAAAAGAATGAAAGAAAAAAGAGAAAGAAGAAAGAAAAAGAAAGGATGGAAGGAAGGAAGAATGGAAGAAAGGAAGAAAGAAGGAAAGAAAGGATAAAGGAAGAAAAGAAAGAAAGCAAGAGAAAAAGAAAGAAAAATGAAGAAAGAAGGAAGAAAGAGAGAAAAAAGAAAAGTAAGAGAGAGAAAAACAAAGAAAGGAAGGAAGAAAGAGAGAAAGAAAAGGAAAAAAGATAAAAGGAAGGAAAAGGAAAAGAAAGTAGGAAAAAAGAGAGAAAGGAAGAAAGAATGAATAAACAAGAAAAGTAAGGGACGTAAAGAAAGAAAGGTAAAAAGGAAGAAAGTAAAGAAAGAAAAAGAAAGAAGGAAGGAAAGGAAAAGAAAGAAAGAAAGAAAGAATGAACAAAAGGAAAAAGGAAGGAATTAAGGAAGGAAGGATGGATAGATGGAAGGAAGGGAGGAAAATTGAAAGAAGAAAGAATGAAAGAATGGAAGGAAGGAAAAGAAAAAAGAAGGAAAGACGGAAGGAAGAATGAACAAATGAACAAAAGGAAGGAAGGAAATAAAAAGAAAGCAAAGAAGAAAGGAAGGAAGAATAGAAAGAAAAATGAAGGAAGGAAGGAAGAAAAAAGAAAGGAAGAACTAACAAAACGAAGGAGGGATAAAAAGAAAGAAAAAGCAAGGAAGAAAGAATAAGAGAAAAGAAAGAAAAAAGAGAATGAAAGAGAAAGAAAGAAACAAAGAAAAAGAAAGAAAATAAAGCAAAAATGAAAGAGAAGGAAGGAAAGAAAGAAGGAAGGAAGGAAGGAAGGAAGGAAGGAAGGAAGGAAGGAAGGAAGGAAAGAAGAAAGACCATGTATAAAACAGTACCCAAGGGTGTGCAGGAACCCCAGATTTAGCCAAGAGGATTAATTCCTCAATATCATTTCTCAGACAGGAAGCCGTCATCTCACGGGTAAGAGCACAGAGCAGACAGCCTGGAAGCAAGTTTCTCCCCTCAGACTATGACTCAGAGCTGTCATAATCAAAGTGTAAAGACATATTTGATATGAATTTCAGCTTTCTTAGCAACTATAATTGGGTACACAGGACGACAATGTCTAGTCATTGCTCAGGTCAGTTCAAGTGTGACACCACGTCAGAACTATGAACCCTAGATCAGAGCTCAGGACTTGGTGCTATAGCAGTGAACACAAATCCCCTGTTGTCATTCAGTCACACATCACTCAGAGTCAAAAGCAGTGCAAATTTGCAAACATTAAAAAACAATTCACAAGACATCTGTGGTTGCTAGAAACACCATGGAAAATACCACGGGAGAGACTGTTGAAATATTTCAAATAAAAACACATTTCTGGGATCATATAGAATCAAAGCCTTGTTTTCTACAAGTTCTAAGAAGAATGAAAAGTTAAGGAATTTAACCACATAAATGGATGGATATAGAAGCTCGGGAAAGTTCTCACATTTAACAGAACTCTAAATCTCCTAATGATGATCATAAGACAATTCTCTTAACATTCGCTGAACTGCAGAAAGTATTGGAAAAAGAAATTCAATGAACTCAAAGAAAGATGGAAAAGATGAAATTCATCCAAAAATAAAGGAAAAATGGCCCAAGGAATTGTTAAGCGGTAAGGCTCTTACATTGCATGTGGCTGACCCTAGTTTGATTCCTGAATCCCATCTGGTTTCTTGGCCCACCAGGAGTGATTATTCAGTGCAGAGCCAGGAGTAATCCCTAAGTACTGTTGGGTGTGACCCAAAAACCAAAATCAATCAAGTGATTAAGGAAAAACATATATTCCTATAGCTTAGCAACAGAACGAAGGAAAGAAAAAGTCAAATCACTGACACATCATAAATAAAGAAGAGGTAATAGAAAAATGGATTTAATTTAATTTTAAATTTTCTATTGAATCACCACGAATAACAATGGTACCGAGTTATTTATGATTAAATTTCGGCATTGCAACACCAGTCGCTTCACCAAAATCCACTTTTCTCTCCTAGTGTCCTCAGTTTCTCTCCTCTCTCCCAGACTGTCTCTTTGGCAGGCACTTTTCTCCACTGTTTTCCTAGTGTTCCCTTAACATAACCCCCCACTCTCATCCTTAATTTTCCTACTGAAGACGAGTTTTCATACTCTTCATTTCTATTGCCTTTGGGCATTTGTTGTTCCTGCACTGTTTCTTTATAACCAGCACATGACTTTGATCACATTCTGTCTGTCTCTCTCCCTCTAATCCATTCAACATAAAATGATCCATTCGTCTCAAAATTGTATCTTTTCTTTTTTTTTCACCCGCTCCAAAATTGCAGCTTTTCTTACATTTGAATACTGATCTATTGTGTCTATGCCCCATAGCTTCTTTGTCTTGGGCACTCAGGTTGTTTCCAAATTCTGGCTATTGCAAATAGTGCTGCAGTGAGCATAGCAGTGCTGCTGTTTGATCTCATCCAGGAGACCTTAAAAACAAAATAAATTCAAACAGAAAAACATCAGGGCACTTTATAATAAAATGGCATGAATCAAACAAAGTTAGACTTCCTTAAAAAACAGAGAAGCAAGAAATAACATATGCAAACACAATAAGATTCACATCAGATATATTAAATAAGGTTTATAAACAAAAAGATAAAGTACTGAATTAAAATAAAGCCCTCCAGTAAGACTCCTTTACATGAAATCTTGAATTTGAAGGAATAATAAAAACATTCCTAGACAAATAATACCATAAGGTATTTGTTGCTTATAAGTAAAATCTGAAATGGATACTGAATAGCTTCCAATAAATGTCAAATAGCTAAAACAAACAAAGTTATCATTTAAAATGACAGCAAAGTCTACCTCATCAATATCCCCAAATGCCAATGGACTAAGATATTATATAAAAATTCATAGAATGGCTGGAAGGGTTAGAAAACAAAATACAAAAACAAAACAAAACAAAATACAACTTTGTGCTGTAAACACAGACTCAAGTTAAAAGGTTGGAATCAATAAAAAGGTTTCTTGAACAAGTAAGATTAATGATATAAATCATCAGGAACAAAAGCAACACTAACATAGAAATTTATAGTAGCACAGAATTAAGTTATGAAAAAAAAAAGCTTCTAATCTAACTTCTTAACTGGAGAAACTAGCAATAGAACCATAAATGAAGGTAGCACAGTGGTAAGGCATTTGCTTTGCACACAGCCAATTCAGGACAAACATGGTTTGAATCCCAGCATCCCATATGGTCCCCTCATGCCAGGAGCTATTTCTGAGCACAAAGGAATAACTCCTAAGTGCCGCTTGATGTGACCCAAAAATACAGAAAGAAAAGAAAGAGAAGAAAGAGGAGAAA
>PVKC010035541.1:0-13440 GCA_004027635.1 Crocidura indochinensis | reverse complement strand
TGAATACACGAAAATTCTAATGCTGAATCCCATTAGTCATTAGGCAACTGCAAATTATAATCACAATTAAATGATACTAAACATCCATTTGAATGCTTGAAATGTAAAGTATTGTTAGCATCAAATGTTTATAAGAATGCAAATTAACTTGATCAGAACGCAAAGTGATAAAGTCACATTGGAAACCCTTCTAGCACTTAAACAGAATTGTCCTATGGCCTAATACTCATACTCTTGGGCTATTATTTCATAAAAGTGAAAATGTATACCCAAACACACTACGATGTTCACAGAATCTTTGATTTGTAATAGTGCTAAGTTGAAAATAAAACAAATGTTTTTCAACCAAAGAATGCTTAAGAACAGTGTAGTACAAATATTCATGCTATGGTATATTACTCAACAATAAGAAGGAACAAACTATTGCAAACAGTATGCACCCAGAATAGATCTTTAGGGTATTAATATGAGTGTAAAAAGACAATTCCAGGAGATTCCAAACTTTGAATGAATGCATTTATAGGACACTCTGTAGATGAAAACAATTCTAGAGATAATATGTTAGTTGTTGCCTGATGTTAACTGTATGGAAAGGAATAAGGAACAATAAAGGAGAAACATGAGGAACTTTATTTGCATTAATAAAGCAATTCACTTTCTTGATTTTTAGTGACTGCGCTTAGGACATCTATATACATGATACCATGCACATAATCATGAATACATACAAAGGTAGTAATTGCATTTAAAAATCAGTAATATCTAATTAATATCTGCAGTATAACATTGTGCTTTGTGTCAATTAATTTTCTGGTTATTAAAGATGTTGCCAATGGTGGAGTTGGAGGTAAATGGAAACTTTATGTAATAATTTTTCAGCTTCCTGTGAGTATGTCCTCATCTCAAAATAAAATGTAACAAATGAACACTAAATTCAGCTATTAAAAATGTCCAAAAACAAAAACAAAACAAACAAACAAAAAAATGTTCAGTATGTGTGGAATAACTTAAGCATGCCTAAGCTACGTTTTTAATTGTAAATGTCAAGGTATTTAAATATAAATACAGCATTACTAATGAAAAATTATTAATTAAAATAAAGTATGCTGCAAATATAAAATACAAGCTAGATTTCAAAGACCTCAAACAAAACATCTCATTATTAGCTGGCAATGATTTTATGTTGAAAGGTGTAAGCCAACCATATGCATTGAAATTGATTTCACTATTTCTTTTTTCCTTTGTAAAGTGGCTACTGAACTATTTAAAATCAACTTGACTCCATTGATATTTTTCTAGCATAGGACTGCTCTAAGCTATCATAAGAACCCAAACTATAGGAAGCAGTTATCACCAAGATTCTGAGTGTAAAGGGAAGAGTTTGTATTTACAAAAATTTTAGTCAGAAAGTTTGTGGAATTAAGACTCAGATGTCTGTAAGGGAACCCTTGTCAATTGTTACTAGGTCTGTTAGCCTTCTGAGAGGAGGTGCAGACCATTGGTGTTGACCCTAAAAGATTTATGTGGTTGGTTCTTCTAAGTGATGGACAAGTTTACAAACCATATTCAATTTATTCTATAGGAAGCACTATGGTTTCCATGTTGGGGACTCAAGGTAGGAGTTATACTCAAAGAGAATATAAGTGAACAGGAAATTTCAGAAGCAAACTGGTAAAGCTAATCTCTTTTTATGCAGCCTTGTAATATCCTTCTACCATCATCACTGCCTCAATCAAACAGAACCAGCTGCTAAAAGAGAAAAGTGATTCGTTAGTTCTTATTATCAGCATACAAACCAGTGTTTGGAACTGAAACACTAACATAATAGCTGACATAATTCAGTTGTGAAGACTCATGCTAAATCATGTGACTGAGAAGTAGTTCTCAGGTAGAACTCCATTTCTCAATCACTTTTGCATCTCAATGAGGCTCTGTGGCAATTCTTCACCAATAAAATGTTCTCAAAAGGGTGATGGGTTTTATTTAGGCTAATCTAAGAAACTTACCTGCCTACTCTTTTCATCTGTTGGCAAATTATAGAACCCAGGGTGACCTTAAATGTGATCTATTTTTAAAATGCCACAACTAATATTACATTAATGGCTACATAATTTACAGACATTATAAGCTTTCCCTTCTGTGGAAAGAGACATAGCTGCCATGTGATCTTCAGGTTTGCTACTCCATCAACTGTACAAGTACTTATTGCACTTTACGCCCACATACATCCCCAAAATTTATATGTAAAGAATAATTCCATTTCTCTTTTGAAATTTCATGTTATTTAGTTGAGAAAAATGGTTTTACTCTTCTCAAGATGTAAGAGACTCTATTCATTCATTGTCAATTGAAGAGTACTTGGAATTGATTATACTTCAGATACAATATTGCAATTTTGTTATAATAGCACAATGTTAAACTTGTTAGGAAAATCTGTGCGATTTTATGTGAAACTATATTTTGTAGGAGGGGGATGAAGATGAACTCTACCACCTACCCCTTCACTAGAACAAACGCATTTGTTTCTTAATTCTTACTCTGAATGTTAATAAGGGATGACCCTTAGACTCTAATTAATATATACTAATACACAAATTTGAACTTTACCCAACTCCTTCATTCAACAAAGGTATAAAATATGAAATGTGCTAAGTAAATGGACCTTATATGCTAGTGTTACACGAGGTATGTTCAGACTTCTTTTCTATATTGGAATTCCTTTAAGGATAGGAAGAAATTAGGGTGATATTTTTTCTTAGTTAGATAGAGAGACTTGTGACTTTATTAATTTTAAAATACTGTGGAATATTTTGCTTTGTTCTATTTCATTTTGTTTTGCATCACAATTGGCCCTGGAAGTGCTCAGAGACTACACCTCATCTTGCTCTAGGGTTGCTTTTGGTGGATCTCAGGGGTTCATGTGATAATTTGGGGTACTGCATGCAAAGCATGTGCTCTAGCTCTTTGAGCTATCTAGCTGGCATAATAACTATATTAACCATACCAAAATACATAAACTTGTCAAGTAAATTATAATATTCTGGCAGGAAATTTAAAGTAAGTTATAATAAATGTATAACTGACATTATTTATTATTCCTTTTATTATATTTTATCATTTATTGTATTAGTTAGGTAACCTGGTTCACAATAGTATTAATATTTAGGATTTAGACATACAATGATAATACACCATAACCAACACCAAAGTTTCAATATCTTTCCACTACTCTCCCCAAGTACCTTCTTTCAAACCCCTTCCCTTCCTATCTCATCCTTATCTCTTCTTGGTATGCTCATTCAAGAATGATTTCTCTAAAACATATAAGTTACAAGAAGAATGAAGCTTTTGAAAGTAAATCATAATATTTGATTAGATTTCACTTTAGATGCTCAAAAGTTTTAAACACTTCTGTATTTCAATTCTGAACAATCATGAAGAAACTGTGAATGCATTTTTAAACAATCACTTGCAAACTCTTATGCAGATCATGTTGGGTTCTAGGTAAAGAGGCCAAGGAGAGTGTATATAATGGTTGTGCAAGTGTCTTTGTAGAGTTGCAACAAGATTTCAAGGGATTTAACAAGTGTGCTTCCCAAAGAGAGCCGAAGAAAATAAACATATCTTTATATCTAACTCTGAAACTTTCTCTTGTCTATGTCTCTCATTCTGTGTTTCATCCTGCCTTGGTAACAAGATAGTGCCCTTTTATAAACTTGAGCTCCCTATAATCTCATAGATGTTGCCAGAATATTTTTTCCAAGATCATTTTGCTTGCTTTCTCACTCCTGTGGAAGCAATATTTTAATTCACTACAAATTCACTACAATATATAAAGATATATTGCTTCCCTTTTCTTTTTTCTTCTTTTCCACAAATTTTCTTTTTTAGACTTATAATGTCTTTTATTCTTTTTTAAAATAATTTTATTTAAGCACCTTGATTACATACATAATTGTAGTTGGGTGTCAGTTAACTAAAGAACACCTGTTTCACCAGTGCAACATTCCCACCACCAATGCCCCCCATCTTCTATCTTCCCCATCCCAGTCATTCCCACCACCAATGCCCCCATCTCCTATCTTCACCACCCCAGCCTGTTTTAGAGACAGGCCTTACACTTCTTTCACTCATTCACATTGTTATGGTAGGTGTCAGTGTAGTTATTTCTGTAACTGCACTCACCACTCATTGTGGTGAGCTTCATACTGTGAGCCGGTCTTCCAGCCTTCATCTCTATAGTCTCTGGGAATTATTATAATGTCTTTTATTTTTCTTAAAACCCATAGATGAGTGAGACTATTTTGTGTCTATCTCTTTCACTCTGACTATTTCACTCAGCATAATAGATTCCATGTACGTCCATATATAGGAGAATTTCATAACTTGGTCTCTCCTGACAGTTGCATAATATTTCATTGTGTAATGTACCACAATTTCTTAAGCCATTCATCTGTTGAAGGACATCTTAGTTATTTCCAGAGTCTGGTTATTGTAAGTAGCACTGCAATGAATATAGGTGTGAGAAAGGGATTTTTGTATTGCATTTTTGTCTTCCTAGGGTATATCCCTAAGAGTGGTATAGCTGGATCACATGGAAGCTCAATTTTCAGTTTTTTGAGGAATCTTCATATTGTTTTCCATAAGGGATGGACTAGACAGCAATCCCACTAGCAGTGAGAGTTCCTTTCTCTTCACATCCCTGCCAGCATAGATTTGTTTTGTTCTTTGTGATGTGTGCCAGTCTCTGTGGGTGAGATGGTACCTCATTCTTGTTTTCACTTGCATCTCCCTGATGAATAGTGATGTGGAACAGTTTTTCATGTGCCTTTTGGCCATTTGCATCTCTTCTTTGAGAAAGTGTCTGTTCATTTCTTCTCCCCATTTTTGCCTCTCTTTTTATTGTTATAACTGCTAGTTATCTCTTCCAAATTAAGCTCATAAATTACATATATTTGACATATACTAGATTTCCATGCATATTAAGAGATATATCTGCTGATATCTCAGATCTTCTGCTAGTCCCCTCATTTTCTTTCATTTACTTTTGGAATTCTTAGAAACAGTCACTCTTAACAGATCTTCCAAAGAAATACAAGAAAGGAAGTCTCAGACTCTTGAAAGAAAGCAGTTAAGTGTTCATACTTGACTTTATCAATATCTCCAATAACTGGGAAGTGACTTAAGTTATCTTAATTTTCTTTCATTTCTTAATAAAATCCCCTCACAATGGCACAAGTGGTAGGCCATTTGCCTTGCACATGCTAACTTAGGATGGACCATCAATCCTCCAATATTCCATATGGTCCAGCAAGCCAGGACCAATTTCTGAGTCATAGTCAGGAGTAACCTCTGAGCACCACCAGTTGGGGCCCAAAAAAGCAAAAGAAGAAAGAAAAGAAAGAAGAAAGAAGAAAGAAAGAAAGAAAGAAAGAAAGAAAGAAAGAAAGAAAGAAAGAAAGAAAGAAAGAAAGAAAGAAAGAAAGAAAGAAAGAAAGAAAGAAAGAAAGAAAGAGAGAAAGAGAGAAAGAAAGAAAGAAAGAAAGAAAGAGAAAGAAAGAAAGAGAGAGAAAGAAAGAAAGAGAGAGAAAGAAGAAAGAGAGAGAGAAAGAAGAAAGAAAAAGAAAAGAAAATTTCTATCAATATGTATATTCCATTAAAGGTAAGAGACAACAATATCCCATGTATTTTCACTTAAGTGGAGAGGCCCAGAAGAAACTGTCCCACATGCCCTGAATAGAGCTCTCTACATGCACATTGCAGCTTTTAAGACCTGGGAGGAGGAGCAGAGAATAGTAGACCACTAACAGGAAGGTTCCAACTGATTCAGTTAGAAAGAGACAACAAAATACAACAGTGGAGAAATCAGAAAATTGGAGCCATACACTGCCAGCCCAGCCAGGTCTCCATAAAACTAGATCTATACAATGGAATACTATGCAGCTGTTAGGAAAAATGAAGTCAGGAAATTTGCTTGTACATGGATAGACGTGAAGATTATTATGCTGAGTGAAATAAGCCAGAGGGAAAGGAATAGACAGAATAAGCTCACTTATCTGTGAGATATAATAAAATCAAGAGAAAGTATGGTAATAATAACCAGAGACAATAAAGATCAGCTTCAGGAGGTCCAACCCAGGGTAAAAAGCTCTCCACAAAGAGCAGTGAGTGCAGTTAATGTAGTGAAAGCTCCACTAGGACAATGATAGAAGCAAGTGATCAGAGGGACAGTTCCAGTGGGACAAGAACTAGGTGCTGAAAGGGGAGGAAGTGGCATGCAAGGTACCCCTCTATTAGCAATAATGCAAAGCACAGTGTCAAAAATGAGAGAGAAAGTGAGAGAAGCAAATTACCTGGCCAGGGTAGAGACAGGCCAGGGTGGTGGGTGGTGATGGAAGGCAAATGGGAGACATCAGTGGCAGGAAGGGTGCACTGGTGAAGGATGGTGTACACTTTGTGGTTGTAACCCAACAATGAACAAATTTTTAATCAAATTTGTGTTTAAATATAGCATTAAATCCTTTACCTTCACCACTACTATCTTTATTGCACAAGGCATAGTGAAAATGCTGAGAGATTCATCTACTCTTCCAAATGAACAAAAAACTGGCAAGGAGCCAAGCACACAAAAGCCCCTTAATGTTCTTGATGAGGAATTCAAAGTGACAATGATTATGATGTTCACTAAATTGAAAACAAGAGAGACTCAACAAGAATGGAGAAAACACAAGAAAACTTCAAAATGAAGTCCCTGAAGTGAAGATAATGGCAGCAAAATTATAAACACACACAATGAAGAAAATGAACAGCAAGCTGAGCTAAGCAAAATACTGAATCAGTGTGCTCAAATACAAGCTACTAGAATGCATCTAAACTAGGAAAAAACATTTAAAGTGTGTGTTTTATCCAAATGCACCAACAATATAATACAGCACCAATTTTTTGTACAGGCATACTAAAAACGGGAAATTTTACGTATAAAAACAAGCTCTTAACTACTAAGGACAATAACTCATACATTTTACAATACAGGGGCACCTTCCACCTTGAACATATGTCATGTGGTCCCAACTTAGACTCCAGGTGATTAGACAGAGGCTAGATATCAGACATGGAACTGACATAGTTCTACGCAACAGCTCCAGGATCCAAACTCCCTCTGGTACGTTCTTAATACTGCTCTGACACCAACACACACCAGATTTGATATCACACCCTGACAATTAGGAAATGGCAACAACTTTATCTAAGCACAGGTTGTCTTATCTCACCATCATAAGATGAAACCAGAAGACATGTCATCCTTTGATCTGTGCAAAAGCCAAGATCACTAACTACAGAAGACTGACTGTGACTACTATGACTGGGCAGAACTTATTCTGAGACCAATAAAAAAGCCCCTAGTCTAGACTTTGGCCTACCATCTGTACAACAACCAAGAACTCTAATTCCAGAGGTCTGACTCTGACAACTGCAATTGAGCAGAACTTCTGAAAACATAATGAAAGACTCCATACTAGGCTTCGACCTAGGATCCATGCAAACACCAAGACCACCAACTACAGAAGATTGATTAAAACAACAGTGATGGAACAGAACTTTTAGAACCATAAAGAAAGATTCCATTCTATGCTCCAATCTATGACCTGTGTAAATACCAAGGCCGTTAGTTATAGAGGCCTGATCTCATCATCCATGATTGAGCAGATAGTTTCCAGACACCACAAAAGGACCTAGGGGAGAGTAAACAAACAGGTATGGAACCTGGAGTAATGCACATGACAGTATACTTCAAGGGCAGAGAAATCCTGTATCTCTTAGGCCAAGGGAATTTCCTTTCTAATCTCCCCAACATTTACTATGCCTATGCAAAAAAGAGCACAAATTAATTTTTATTGTTATTGTTGTTATTTTTGTTTTTTGTTTTGTTTAGTTTTGATTTATGTTTTGAGCTCTGTTTTGTTTTTAATTTCAGGACCGTGGTTATTGTTTGGTTGTAATTATTGTTGTGGTGCTTTTCAGGTTTTTTATTTGATTTTTTTAGTATTGTTGCTGTTTTTCTTCCTTTCTCCCCTTTCTTCTCTTAAACGGATATTTATAGCCTCAAGAAGGACTCCTCCCATTTTTGTTTGTTTGAATTATGCCCTCCTTTTTCTTTCTTTTTTTTCTTCTTTTCTTTCAACAGAACCACATAACTTGAACCATCTTGTTCTGCCTCTCAAACTGAGGGGGAAATAATGGAGGTTACCAAGATCAAACAGTTGTATGAACATTGAGTAGAAATAAAGATGATCAGACTTAGATACCAAATCCAAAACCAATGACAACAGAATCTATACCCAATCTACAATAAGCTAGACACAGAGGTTGTTGCACTAGCATCTCGGGGAGCAAAGTAGGAAGATGTGGTATGCATGCTGGGAATGGGGAAAGGAGAGGGAGGACAACATTGGTGGTGGAATGTCCCTTATTCAATGTCATTATATAACTAAAATTTTACTGTGAATGATTTGTTATCCACTTTGGTCAAAATAAAAATATTTTGGGGCCCGGGAGATAGCATGGAGGTAAGGCGTTTGCCTTTCATGCAAAAGGTCATCGGTTCGAATCCCGGTGCCCCATATGGTCCCCCGTGCCTGCCAGGAGCAATTTCTGAGCATGGAGCCAGGAGTAACCCCTGAGCACTGCCGGGTGTGACCCAAAAACCAAAAAAAAAAATTTATTAAAAAATAAAGTGTGTATTTTTGTTTGGGGTCACAGCCCACAGTGCTCAGTGTTTCCTTCTGGTTGTGATCAGGGAACCATATTAGGTGCCAGGGATTGAATCTGGTTCAGCTGTATACAAGGCCAGTGTATTGAAGGCCCTATTTGTTCTCCAATTCCAGAAACATGTGTTCTAGTTCATTGAATTTTCTCTCAGGATCAGAGAAAAGAATTTGAAAATGAAGAAAACATAAATCTATAGGACAGCCGTAAGATAAGCAATCTTTTAATTATAAGGGAACAGAAGGAGAGAAAATGAGAAAACATAAATTATAGCCAAGAATTTCCCAATTTAAATGTCCACTCATAGCCCGCATATTGAAACCCCAAAGAGTTTCAAACAAAATAATTCAAGCAAAAATAAACATGACACACTGTAATTGAAATGGCTAGAGCAAAGGATAAAGGAAAAAATCCCAAGGTAGCAAAATAAACAAGATTAGCTATAAACAAATCTTTATAAGCTTACATCAGATCATTCAAATAAAACCATACAAACTAGACAGGAATGGTATTACACAGACAATATACTGAATAAAATAGTCATTCAAACAAGAATAATTTAGCTAGGTTATCATTCAAGTTCAATGGAGTGACATAATACTTTACTAACAGCAACTAACGATGTTTATAGACACAAAGCAGGTTTCATGATCCACTAAATTGATTCATATAAAAGACAAAAGACAAAGCTAACAAAGATTATACACCTAGAAAAGTAGCATTACAGTAATTTATTTTAATAATTTTATTGAATATCAGTGGCCTTAAATCACACATCAGATGAGACAGTAGTTGAATGAATAGCAGTACTGAACCCAACCTTCTGCTCATAAAAGAATTACTTGAACATTCATGAAAAACACAAGCTCAAAGTAAATGCCTGTAAGTCAACCACACAGGTAAATAGTAGACTTTAATGGCCAGAGTAGTATACTTATATCTGACACTATAGATTTCAATATAAAAATGGATTAAAAAAGAGATGGTCATTATATAATAAAGTATTGATTAATTCAGAAGTCTTAATGCTCATTAGCATATATGCCCAAATGAGGGAACACCAAGATATTAACACAACACAACAGTAATACACATTTTATATTTTGATTTCATTTTAGTTGAGGCAGCATGGTTATTATCAATTTTCACGTGCTTGATATAAAAACTTAACTGCATATAAAAACCAAAATCTCTAATTACAGAAGACTGACTTGTACAAACGTGACCGAGCAAAACTTTTCCTGGGACCATAAAGGAATACCTTGGGTTTTGACAACAACATGCCCAGAGCTTGTAGTCGGTCTTATACAGTATGCTTCAAGGGTAGACACCCTGTATCTCTTAGGACAAGGAAATTTCCTTTCTAATTTCCCCAACATTTACTGCACCAATGCCAAATAAAGGCACATCTGCCTCCCTTTTTTCTTCTTTTAATTTTATTTATAGCTTCTAGATAGGGGCACCCACCTTTTTTTTGTACAGAACCATAGAACATGAATAATCTTGTTCTACCTCATATTTCGATGTCCTCCTACAAATTGATAAAAGAAAAAAAGGTGGATGAGAACCATGAACTAAAAGGTCTCAGGAGTAGAAATAAAAATGGTCATATCTAAATACCCAAACCAAAGTCAAAGACAATAGAATTAAGAGACCTAAACAATAACAAACTAAACACAAAATGGACCTGTTACATTAGCAGTCCAGGAGGCTAGGGGTGGATGTATGGGATGCAGGTTGGGAACAGTGGCAGAGGGAGGTCAATGCTGGTGGTGGGAATGACCCTTATTCACTGTCACTATGTGCCTGAAATACAACTGTGAAAGATCACAATCATACGAATGAATGAGGGAAGTGGAAAGCCTGTCTAGAGTACAGGTAGGGGTGGGGTGGGGTGGAGTAAATTTAGGACATTGGTGATGGGAATGTTGCACTGGTGAAGGAGGTGTTCTTTACATGACTGAAACCTAACCACAATCATGCTTGTAATCAAGATGTTTAAATAAAGATATTATAAAAAAGAAAGACTTGCGATTCACTTTGGTTTTAATAAAATAAAATTAAAAACACTTAGTTGCATAGTTTTAGATTTTTGAGTTTATAAAGTGTTTTGAATTTCATTTATTTCTATTGATAGAGATTTTGTGAATTACAGTACTGTTTTTAACATTTCTCATGTACTTAATTCCAACATCATACCCAACACCAATGTACCTAACTCCCTTTCCCAAGTACACCCAATACCTCTCCTTTTCAATACCCCCATCAATTCAATTGTGCAGACCAGCTCATCTATTGTGTTGCCTTGGGCCCTTTGTTGATTGATACTTTGCTGTTTTTGTACAGTAGGAGATTTTTGTTGTACCAATTTATCACTGAGTAGGTCATCCATAGAATCAATAAGGAAACACAGAGCTAAAGAAAAAATGGAATAGTTGGATTCATAGACATTATGAACCTTTCAGCTTTCCAGGACCTTCCCCATAGTTGAGTTCACATTCTTTTCTGTTTTTTGATACCTTGGTTTACAATGTTAACAGCAAAGTTTCATGCATATGATGTTCCAACTCCAATCTCACCAGCAGTATTTGTGTTGTTCCACTAATATCCCAATGTTATCTCTCAAATCCAAGTCTACCTCTTTGACAGACAAATTAAAGTATAAATATTGTAGTTTATGTTCCATTCAGCTTATTTTTGTTTCAGTTGCCTTTGTCAACTGATTGAAATTATTGAAAATTCCTTTGAGGTCCATGTTTGAAGTGTAAAGCTCATATCCTTTACAGTGTATTTTGTGGATTCTGACCTAATGTCAAGATCTGTGATCTAATCTTAATCAACTTTTTGTTGACTATAAGATATGTATCTAGTTTTATATGTTTACATGGAACTATCTGGTTTTCTCAAGACCATTTGTTAAAGAGACTATTTTTATTTCACTTTTGAACCTATATTTTGTTGTCATAAATTAGATGTTCATATAGCTGAGGAAACATCACTTGGTTCTAAATTCTAAACATTGATCAGACAATATATCATTATTCCAGCACCATGTTGCATTGATTAATGCATTGATTAATATAGCATTAGAGTAGTTTCTAATTTAAAATAGTTTATTTAAGCACTGTGTTTATAAAAATGTTAGTACTTGGGTTTCAGTAACGGAATGCACATCATCCGTCACCAATGCAGCTTTCCAACCAAAATTATCCCCCATTTCCCACCCTACCAACACCTTCCTTCCTGGGACTTGCAATATGCTCCTCTCTATCTCTTTCTTACTATCATTATCATGGTAGTTGTCAATATAATTATTTCTCTAACTGCACTCACCACTCTTTCTGGTGAGCTTCATATCATCAGCCAGTCCTTCCAGCCCTCATCTCTATTGTCTCTGGACATTATTACAATAATGTATTTTTCTTAAAACCCATAGATGAGTAAGACTAATGTGTGTCTATCTCGCTCCCTTTGACTCATTTCACTCAGCATAATAATTCCCATGTCCATCCATTATAGAAAAAATTCATGACTTCATCTCTCCTGATGGCGACATAATATTCCATAGTGTATATGTACCACAGTTTCTTTAGCCATTCATCTCTTGAAGGGCATCTTAGTTGTTTCCAGATTATGGATATTGTAAACAGTGCTGCAATGAATATAGATGTGCAGATGCCCTTTTTGTGTTATGTTTTTGTGTTCCTACGGAATATACTTGGGAGTGGTATAGCTGGTTTATATAAGAGCTCAATTCCCAGCTTTTTGAGGAATTCCATATTGTTTTCCATAAAGGCTGTACTAGAAAGCATCCCCACCTTCTGAGAGTTCCTTTTTCTTGTTCTTTGTGATGTGTACCAGTCTCTGTAGCATGAGATGGTATCTCATTGAATAACCAAACTTTAAAATGTGCTTGCCAAGGAGTCAGACTAATGGGTGTGGCAGAACCTTGGGTACATGGGTAAAGAAAAGTCTATTCTAATGGTAGGATAGGTATTGGGACATTGTACATCCGAAGCTCAACTGTTCTGGTGTGCTTTTGGATGAGTTTAAGATCAAATCTTAAACTTTGCATGTGAGATGGTGAGACGTGGGGTCCAATTAAACCCTCTGGGAGTGACTTCAGTGAGATGACTAGATTACTGCAAAGGGGGAAGGGTTATTTAAACTGTGGTATAGCCAATAAGTAAAGCAGAATTTACCCTTGCAAAGGAAAAGCGAACAAAAGAAATGAAAGATCTTACTAGTCAGGTGTACTTAAAGCTATCATGACCTATGTGACCAGAGGAAGGAACATGAACTACATGACGGGGGCAGAAAATCTAACTGACTTGACCAGGGGAAGCACAGAAGGTGGGCTCCATTTAAACATACTAGATGTTTGATTTAACAGGTGCTCAAATCCCTCTGCCTTGTTTAAATTGGGGCCTTTCAAGGGCTCTGTTAGGTGGGTATGAGAGTCTATCCTGCTAGAGTGACACTCTCAACAGGAATCAAGCCTGTCTCTGAAGGTCCCTGGATACACTCAACTTTAAATATATGTATTAATATTACATTTGTTAAATAAAATTTAAACATTAAGACTGACATAAATTTATTGACGCCTGTCACAATATAAAAGATCCATGAAGCCAATATCAAGAATTAGTAAGAAGAATCTTAGTCTTGATTCAC
>PVKC010035539.1:0-13519 GCA_004027635.1 Crocidura indochinensis | reverse complement strand
TTTCTTTCTTTCTTTCTTTCTTTCTTTCTTTCTTTCTTTCTTTCTTTCTTTCTTTCTTTCTTTCTTTCTTTCTTTCTTTCTTTCTTTCTTTCTTTCTTTCTTTCTTTCTTTCTTTCTTTCTTTCTTTCTTTCTTTCTTTCTTTCTTTCTTTCTTTCTTTCTTTCTTTTTCTTTCCTTCTTTCTTCCTAGGGAAAACAAAACTTTCCTCCAAGGCTTCCTTCAAGTTTCACTTGCAGAAGAGATAGAGTACCTTGCTGGACTCAGATCACATTGAAATTTCTTTTCTTGAGTGGGAAACTAAGGCCCATCTCCTTTCAGACACAAGGCTGAGTGAGGAGGCAGTATCGGCCTCAGCAAAGCTGGATCTTTTTCAGGAGGGTGAGTCTCGTCTGGCAGGTAGCCCACAGCATCGCCCCGAGCCACTCTTGACATGTTTGGATTTCAGTGTGGAAAGTTCTGACTGATGGGAATCTAGAGCTGGAGGCAGGGAGACTAGCGCTCATTAAGCATGTTGACCTGAACTGCTGCCAGTGACGACCTGGGAGAAATTGGGGAGACTGGTCCCATCTGGACTCAGCAGTGAGGGTGCTCAGATCATGACTGATGAATGCATATGATGAAATGGAAACTTAGGTGGTAAAATGTCTTCCTTAAGTCTTTATTTTTAAATATATAAAATATTTACATAAGCATCATGATTACAAGCATGATTATAATTGGGTTTCAGTTATAAATAGTTTCGACTTGGTCTTTCTAGATTTTTCTGCTTCGAAGGATGGCTTATAACTCTAGTTTTTGTTTTGATTTGTGTGTGTGTGTGTGTAATATTTTGTTTTGCTTTGTTTGTTTGGGTCATACCTAGTTGTTTTCAAGGCTTACTCCTTTCTGGCTCTGTGCTTGGGAAATCACTTTTGGTGGGACTCAGGAAACCATATTTGAACCTGGAGATCTAACCAAAGTTGGCAGAATGCAAAGTTGGTGTCTTTCTTACAGTTGTATCTCTCAGGCCTTGTGATTTTCCTTATGGCATATATATATGTATATATATATATATATATATATATATATATATATATATATATTGGTTTTTGGGCCACACCCGGTGATGCTCAGGGGTTACTACTGGCTATTCGCTCAGAAGTCGCTCCTGGCAGGCACGGGGGACCATATGGGGAACCGGGGGATCAAACCGTGGTCCGTCCTAGGTTAGCGCAGGCACCTTATCTCCAGCGCCACCGCCCGGCCCCATGGCACATTCTTTTAAGTAGACATATGTGCTGTTAAAAAATTAGTGGGCCATTTATAAATAGGCACCTTATCTCTGTGACTCCTGTTAGCCTTTTGTACAAGCCCTTTGAGAAAAGGTCACACATTTCTGGCTTCCTCTTTCTTGCAGGGAGTCTGTATTTGGCAAGTGGCAAAGTGATACTGCAAAGAAATCTCGCTCTACCAATTGAACAATCCATGGGAGTCTGGTGGTCTGGCGGTGCATGAGGGACATGCACAAGGTATAGTGCAGTTAGCGTTTTTATTCAATTTCAAGAGGCATCAGTCTATCTTTCCTGCTCAGAGACTTTTTCCTACAAAAGAAAAATTTCCATATACTTGTAATTCTGCAATTCTAGGTCAACCAAATGAGCAGTGTTTTAATTTTAAAACCTTAGCCAGTTATCAAGAGGGTCGCTTTCTTCTGGGTCTCAGCAGCATCTTGGTAACAGCCTTTCTTCTCTCTTCGCTTATCTTCGGAGATGAGCTGAGCCCAGCTGCTTTCTAGATGCGATTTCCCCAGGCATACTAATAATGGGGATTTTCTTTCCCCCAGAGCAAGTTTTCATTATTTTGGGTTTTTGTCTATTTGTCACATGCCCAACTAATTTCTCTTTGTTTTTGAAACAAAAGGTGGTTCTAGGAAAATGGGACTGCAATGTTATTATTTATGTTGTGTTTTTGAATTTCTTCTTCCTTTTCACCCTTACAGTAAATGAAATGTATTTTTTTCTCCCCAGGTTATGTTTGACAAATCTCTGGACACAGTCAGATAATTTTGAATTTTTAGATTCAGTGAACCACATGACAAAAGTTAATTAAACTGACTGGAATAGACGTATCTGCTGGTTGATCAGGAAAACTGTCACATTTCTCAGAATAATCATAATCAACTTAGACACCTCAGTGCTCCTTGTTGTTTAATAAACATACCATTTTTGCACTTAGAGATATCCATAAATTGTGGTTTGTTTTCCTAGGTCATTAGTAAGCATATTGCTATATAAATTCACCAATTCACTGTTTCTTTCTCCTTCTAAGCCTGTTGGAAAATTTCCCACCATAATGCAGTTTATACATTTATAGTGAGGTCATCTCATTCCCTAAAAGAATGGTTAAGTATTACTATTTGGCTCTGGACTGGGTGCATGTAGCACCATTTTAAAGCTCTCCAGATAGTCCATTGTGTACTTGTCCATCAGTCAGGGGAGACTACATTCTGTTGTAGTAATAGTTAGGTCTCACTGACTTAATTTCATGAATCAGCCAACCCCATTTTCAAATATAAGCTCAATTGGGCATTAGAGTGGTATTACTTTTGGTAGGACACTGACATATGGACTGTTGACTTCAGGTTGCAGGCCTATCACACTCTGCAAATATTGATGAGAGCTAAAGGGGAGACCCCTGGGGATGAAATCTAAGAAATGGCTGTTAGATAGCTGAATGGAGGTGGACCACACATTTTTCTCTGGTTGTTAACTATGAGATCATTCTTTTTTGAGCTCTACTGGTATTGGATGACCACTACATAGTGCTTCTCATTTGTGTTTTGGTTGAGGTGTTTCTTCTCTCTGAAAAGTCAAGGCCAAGAAAGAATGGTGCCATATCTGGTCCCATACCCTGTTTTGATAGGAAAGACGTAAGTGTAGAAAAGAGTGTGGCTGCCTTGTGCAGGACTCTACCTTGCCCTGAAGTGACAAGACTAATGAGAAACTTGATCAAAGACCAATGAGCTTCTCTGCTGTCTTCTTTGAGATCAGAGATCTATTTTATATCATTTTGTTCTACCTTTCCATAGACACTTAAGAGAAAATGGATTCAATTTCTAGCAGGAGGGATGCAGAGCAGATGGAATCAGCTTGTAGTCAGGCAATGGCCCAGGAGCCAGGAAACCTGAACTTGAATCTTGGATCTTCCAGAACTCTCGGGAAATTCCTGGGAAAGGTGCTTGTAAAATCAGAATACTTTCTTTCCTTTTTTAGTGAAAGTCACATGAGCTATATAATACATGTCACAAATGTAGGAAAGTGCATTGTACAGAGCTATATTTGTTAAGTCCTCATTCTAATATTATTATTGTTGTTATACTAATACTGTTCCCAATGTTAGCATGACTTAAAGGTATAATAAGAAAACGGGGAGGTTCAAAATCTTTGAAGTCAGCTTTAAGAATTGGGCCAAAATCTATCTTGGGTGATTATATTATTCTCCTTTAGTTATAGGTTTTGGTCTAATTGAACTTTAGAACATTTCTCCTTCATCAATCACTCAAACAACAGAACAAACAACTAAGCCCTGAAGCAACAATGAAGCAGCTGGATGTTTAGGAAAAACATTTAAGACTAGTCCTTCCAGCATATCACACCAGCTTTCAAGTGACTATCCTCCAGGTGACTTACATCAGTGATGAAACCCCTGAGGTTAGGCTAGATATACTTGCCATCTGAAATGGGACTCTTGGCATAAGGTGTCTCAAGAGCTGCTTCTTTGCACTCTACAGAGTAGAGGGATATCCAATTATCACCAACTGCTGCCATCTATTTGTTATCTGAATCTGGTGTTTGTGGATAGGAAAGGAAGCACCCAGGGCCACATTAGAGAAGAAGTAAGTACATAGAGATGTGTGTCGATAGGAGAGTAGATGGAGAGGTAGCCATCCTGTCTTGGAGTGGCTGCATTCAGATAAGGGAAATTTTTATAACTGCTTGGTGGGGGTGTATATGTGTCTTCAACTCCAGCCTGTCCCAGAATTAGCATGGATTCAAGTCATTGAGAACAGAGATATATCACATCTGAGAGTACGGATGCAATGCATTTCAGCCCAGACAAGAGGGGAAACCTCCGTGCTAAAGAAACGATTACCTCATAATTAAGCAAATCCATTCTAAAAATTGAGCAGGGCTCTAAAAGAGAATATCACAGCTCTATGAAGAAAATGTCTTACAGAGAGTTAGTCTCAGATTGCTGATGGAGAATTCCAATTTGTGGAGATGCTGAGAACCAAGCTATACCTGTCTATCACTGTTTGCTCCAATTAGAGTTGTGCTGAAAAATGAGGTGAGTTGGTACAGTCAGACAGAGCCCAAGGTCTATGCCTTGGGGGCAATGGGCATCATAATTGTAGGCAATTGCCAAGTACTTTCTCTGAACCAGGTGTTAATACATGTTTTGCATGTATTCATTTATTAAACGCTCATTTTAGGTGAATGCTCATAGTATTCTAATTAAAAAAAAATCACTGAGGCACAGAAAGATCCAGGACACTTGTCTATGTTTATATAACCATAACATGGCAAAGGAATCAACTCAGGAAACCTGACTCAATACCTCAACTTCCCCACAGTGCAGCTGAATGATTATGGGGATAAATACAGACAGACATTGACACAGGTAATTAGATGCACATGGGTACTTGCAGTCAAGTCTTGTTTATGAGCATCAGAGATACACCAGGGAAAGGAAGAGAAATAAATTATATAGAGAGATAAATCTCCTGCTGTTCATTCCATTGCAAGAGTATAAATAAAACCAGCAACAACTAGACTGTTCTTTCTCTATGTCAGAGTTGGAGCTATGGAGATGGTTTCTGATTCCTTCTTGGAGCCTACTGGAATTTCTCTTTGGGATATTAGTCCTTTGATGTCTACTCCATGCACCATTGTCTGGTGTGTGATGTAGTTTGCAGTGGACTACATTTTAACCCTTACTCAAGAGTCATCTTAGTACCCCACACTGGTCATGATCTGTCCTCTAACTCCAGAGGGAAAATCTGAGGTTAAACCCAGTTTTGAGAATCTTAGGAGAGTATCAGTTAGTTAGCAAAGCATATGGCACTTGGCTATAATATGAAAAATACTTATTCTTATTAAATATTATTTTTCTCCTTTGAATATTTTCAATGTTATCCCAATTAGGTATCATAAGGGAAAGGGAATTTCACAAACTTTATCTACACACAAATTAAGAATTGAACCAACTAATCGGTTTCCTTGAATTGGGCATACTGTCATGATCATTTTATTTAATTTCTGTAATCAGCAGTTAGAGGTGGCAAGGAACAGAAGTTACTGATATTTTGTGTGTATATATGCTAGAAATAGAAGTAGGGTTTCATATATGTAAAACATGAGCTCTACTACTGAGCTATATACATCCTGGCTCCCAAATAAAAAAAAAGCATCAAAAGACCTAGTAGTCTGGGCCAACCCTTGGATCTTTTCTCAGAAATGTTTTTTATTTATTTATCTATTTATTTTTATTTGTGGGCCACAAAGCTTTTTCCTGCTCGTCACTCAGGGATTCCCTCCTGGCAGTTCTCAGGTGACCATAAGTAGTGTTAAGGAATCAAACCCAGGTCAGCCACATGCAAGACAAATGTCCTACCCACTATAAGTTTACTCTTGCCTCAGAATAATGTTTATATTTTATTTATTTTTTAATAAACCTTTATTTAAGCACCATGATTACAAGCATGTTTGTAGTTGGGTTTCAGTCATAAACAGAATACACCCCCTTCAACCAGTACAACATTCCCACCACCAATGCTCCCCCACCCTGTCCCAGAATAATGTTTTTAAATGTAGACAGTTATGTGTTGGATTGCAAAGGTAGTAAACACTATTAAATTATGATTACATTCTTAAATTAAAATTATGATGTGCTTTTTTATTTGTTTGTCTTTCCGTTACATCTGGTGGTGATCAGGGCTTACTCCTGGCTCTGCACTCAGAGATCATTCCTTGAAGACTTGGGGGACCAGATAGAGTGCTGGGGATTGAACCCAGGTCAGTTGCAAGCAAGGCAAGTACCCTCCTATTGTGCTATCTCTTCAGCCTTATGATGTGCTTTTAAAACTTAGCAGGTTGCTATGTATGTATTTTTGGCAGAACATATCCCAAGGTGTAAGAGACCCAAAGTCCCCTGCTGGTGATTCTTAGGCAGTTGGGCCAACAGTTGAATGCAAGAGCCAGAGGATGTGACTCTTCAGCCTTGGTTGTTCAAAGGATTACTCAGACCACTTGGGCAGAACTTGCAGTACTTGCGGGTCTCTTTGGCTATACTTGATGATATTTGGGAACCTCTAGGACTGCACACAGCCATGCTCAGGAAACCATGTGGCAGCAGGGACCTGGTGTTGACTATATGTGAGAGCCTGGACTATCTCCTTGGCCCCTATAAAATATTTTGAGATACCTACCAAAAGAAGGGTGATTACAGAAACATCTGTGATTTATATGAATTATAGAGTCATAGGCATTTCTTACACAAGTCTCAGTCTGTTGCATTCATTTATTATTGAAGAAAGCACAACATTTTATTTTCCAATTTGGGGGACTGAGCCAAGGTCTGAACCATCTGTGCAGGTAAATGCTCAATTTCTGAGCTATTTCTTTAACCTCACACATATTTTATTAGAATATGCTGAAAATAGGTATATTCAATACTTTTTCTATTTCTCCCACTCCAAATTCTATCCATACACTCTCTTACTGTCTTTCAAGGCAGTGGACCACCTTACTTAGATAAATATGCATTAATAATATGTAGAGAGAGGGAGTGAGTTAATATTCCTTTTTGAAAATTAAGATAAAAAAGCCCTAAACTAATTCATTTTTTGTTGCTCTCCTAATGTGAATCTTACACACACTAACATTTGAGAGTCACCAGTATAAAGTAAATAATTTAAAACCTCTTAGCTTCATTCTCTTTAACCACAAAATGGGGTTGCAGCATGAGCCAACTCAGTCATATAAAAGTAAAATGTATTTCAAATGCAAACACAGCTTTGGAAATGTTTAGAACTAACCCAGTGATTCTGAATGCAGGCGCTTTCAAATGCTTTCATCAAAGATGCCATTTGGTTCATTTAAGACGATAGCTTCCGAGTATTGCTGTGGAGGACGGAGGCTAATTGAATTATGTTATGCTGAGGAGCAGACGCTTTTCAGAGAGGCTTCCAGTGCCTACTGCTGAAGGAAGACCTGACTTGCTGCATGATTGAACAGAGGTCATCCCAAAGGACCATGCATCATCCAGCATGAAAAGGGACAGAAAGCTGTAGTTCTGGTCACAGTGTACCAAGGAGGGAGACTGAACATCAATGAGGGAGACTGAATTAGCCTGAGGGATCTTGGGCCTGGTAACTTGTGACTGGTGGAAGAATGAACATCAAGGTAACTTAGGGAGTAGATGAGACCCTATTCCATGGGGACCCCATCCCTCTCTTTAAGACCCCTTCAAAAGTCTTGGTAGTTACTTATGGTATTTTGAAGCAGTCAGGATTGAGAAGCTTGCTTTGTAAGCTTTTCAATTAATGGCCAAAATCATTAGCTATGTCTTATAGGTCTGTGTTAATTTTCAGAGACAGTGTGAGTGACTTATAGAGATGAATCAGAATTACCTGCAGGGTGAATGAAGGGGGGGGGGTCCTTGGGTCTAGGGCTATAGACCCAAGGACTATAGACTGGAAAGGACTCTTGCAAGTGCATCTGACCCAACAACAACTGAATTCCTCCCCAGGAGTTTTTAATTTCCTCCTTTTAATTGGCAGCAAAGTAGTACTCTGTGGAATGATTGGTGTAGTGTTTGGGTTAGTTTCCCGGTGATTTTTAATCTATTTTTGTCCAACAAAATATCATCTAGGCAAAAATCATCAGGGAACTGAGACAAGGAAAAGATTGTGTCTGAGTAGAAGAATAAGTGATAAAGGATATTCCTTGTTTTAATTTTTAAAAGGTTTTCTTGAGCTCAAGTCTCGTGATGATCTGCAGTAAGACTAGTCACTGCTATTGTTTACTTACTTTGTTCTAGTCTTGTGTTAGAAGCTTTACATAGACCAAGTCATTTAATACCAAGGAGGTATGTGCTTTTATTTTATAGAAGGAAATTCAGAAACGAAACTAGATTAGATATATTTCTAGGCCATAAGATGGCAAGACGCAGAAACAAGCATTTTGCTTGTTTGGTTTTGAACCACACACAATGGTTAGGGCTTACTCCTGGCTCTGCATTCAGGAATCACACCTGGTGGTGCTCAGGGAAGGATATGGGATATTAAGGATCAAATCCAGGTCAGCTCTGTGCTATCACTCTAACCCCCAGAAATGAAGTTTTAAGTAGGACAGTTAAAGTATACTCCATACTTCTACCTCCAGCAAGTTTAATAGCCCTCCTATCTTTCTACCATTCTAGGGGAAGGTAGGTTGTTATCTTATAATAAAGCTCATTCTATTGTAAACATAATTTTCTTTGGTAGAAAATGCTTTCCCTTAGTACCATCTTATCAAACCAAAAGTGACAAAAACAACTTAACTATATATTGACCCAAATAGAAAAGTACTTTAAAGTTTTTGTTGCTTCATTGTGTCATTATTCACAACAGTCCTGAAGTGGCAACAACATATATGTTGACTGATAAACGTTTGGAAACCGATCTGTCTGTACAATGGTATGGTGTATACACTGTATAGAAACATTCTACAGTTGTGTAAGTACTGAACGCATTGTGGTAAGTGAATAGAACCTGGGTCAGCTATGTGCAAGGTAAACAGTTTCTCTGCTTGACTATATAGCTCCAGCCCTAAATTCAACAGATGAGAGAGATTATTCTATGTCTATCCCTTTCCTTCTGACTAACTCCACTCAGCATCATACTTGATTTCTAAAGTGAAATATTCAACCAAGTCTATCTCTATCTATATATTTGAAACTACCTGGTTTGTCTTTAATATTGATTCTCTGTTTAAAAAAATCCCCCCAAACCCAATATCTCTAATTCCTTTAGAGTTCTGGTCCAAACTGATTCATTTATCGTCTTATGTCCTAAGTTCCTCTATTATCCCTCCCCAAAGCAAAACCGTTCCAAATATATATTCAGAGTAGAACAAAGCCTACCTCTGCCTCCCTAGAGTCATTATAAGATCTTGAAGTTATTATGTAATTACCTACATTGTTAGTATTCACGGAGTGAGCATTTTCACATTTGATTGATTGTAATTCATGATTTATTATTTTTCCGAGAAACGCAAAAAAAAGTACATTTTGTTGTTCTTTTGAAAAAAGGTAGTTTGAGTGCTTAATTAAAGAGAAAAATTTCAGAGAACACAAAAGAGAATGAAGCATTGTACCTTTTGTTGATAACAAAAAATGTTATTGTTTTCAACTCTTCTATAATACATGTCATTGCTATGATTTTTCAACTCCTCCCACCAAACATTACATTTTTTACACCCCTCTTTTGAATCTGGGTCTTACTATGTCTTAATGGGCTAAGATATGGTCACAGATGTAACTGTAGGCAATGGTTTTAAGCATAGGCCTAATAAAAGACCATGTGCTCTGGTTCATTTTGTTGCCTACATTTTATGGGAGCAAACTCACACTTGCCTGCTGGAGATACAGGTCACTTAGTTGATGAGATACAGGTCACTTAGTTGCTCACTGTGTACCAACTGATAGGCAATTTAATAAGCCTACCAGCCGGAGGCTCAAAAGTGAAGAAGTCTCCAAACTTACTAGTAGTTTCTCATAGCTATGAGGAGACCTCAAATGAAAAAAATCATCCAGCTTAATCTAGGCCATTTTACTAACCTACAGACACTTGAGATAAACTATGCTTATTGTTATGCCACTAGATTTTGGAAAAGTTTATTAGGCAACAAAAACTAAATGAGGCACCTTAACTCTGTTTTTGTTAAGGAATATGTGAAAGACTTTTCATCCTAAATAACACAACCACAAGTCCAAGGAAAACATCCAAATCCTATTTCTCTATAAAGCCATCCAAATCTGAGAGGTTTTGGGGAAGTCAGGGATGGAGGGATGAAACTGTGAGATAATGATGCAGGGATCCTGGGACTCTGGTGGCAGGCTTGGGGTAGCAACATTCCAAGTAATAAAAGAAAGGGCAGTGGAAAGTCTTGGGGATGTTGTTGGTGGAGAAAGTGCAGTAAATGTATACATCAAAACCATAAAGGTTGGTTAACAGTATTGTAAGCATGTTATTGAAACTATAAGAAAAATGAAAAACTCAGTTCCTGAATTGAATGAACAAAGATAGATGCATATTATTTTATTTAAAATACATCTTGACTTAAAAACATAAAGCCATTCAAGGTCTGTGGATACACTGAAATATGAAAGGATCTGGGGGCCGGGCGGTGGCGCTGTAGGTAAGGTGCCTGCCTTCCCTGCGCTAACCTAGGACAGACCGCGGTTCGATCCCTCGGTTCCCCATATGGTCCCCCGTGCCTGCCAGGAGCGACTTCTGAGCGAATAGCCAGGAGTAACCCCTAAGCGTCACCGGGTGTGGCCCAAAAACAAAAACAAAAAAAAATTAAAAAAAAAAAGAAAGTATCTAACTTCAAGGAGGGCACTGAGTCCTAGACAAAGGACTATATTATACAGTAAAAATTTAAAAGACTTGAAAAAAATAGAGCTGTGTGTTTAAAAAAAGAGACATCTATAGAGTAAAAAAATCAGTTGGGAATCTCAAAATTGAAAAATGTAGCATTTGTGGCAATTCATGTAAACTGATGCAAAAAGAGAACGTTAAAAAAAACTCTTGAAGTTGGGGCCAGAGAGAAAGCATGGAGGTAGGGTGTTTGCCTTGCATGCATAAGGACAATGGTTCGAATCTCGGTATCTCATATGGTCCCCCAAGCCTGCCAGGAATGATTTCTGAGCATGGAGCAGAAGTAACCCCTGAGTACTGCCAGGTGTGACCCAAAACAAAACAAAACAAAACAAAAAGCCTTAAAGTTGAATAGAATAGGTAATAGAGTTTAAAACATAGTTTTGGGGGAAGCAGAGTCACCTCCAGCACCACTGGATCAGCACAACCAGATCAGGTTGTGATAAGAATTGAACCAGAGGTCCTGCATGCAAAGCATGAACTCTAGTCCTTTGAACTATCACCCTCGTCCATCTAACACACATTTTAAAAATATTGCTAATTAGAAGTAAAGGGTGGAAGATAAATATATGAAAAAATATAGGCTGACACTTATAAAATTGGATCCCATCACTATAAAACAAGAGAACCCCATATAGGATACATTTTTTAAAAGTTCTTCTAGGAGCTCATAGTTAAACTCACAAAAATTAAAGTCAAAGAGAAAATATTCAAATCAGTTCTCATGCACAATGTTACAGGGGAACAATTTAAGAATCAAAAGGACTTCTCATCAGAAACAGCGGGGACTAGAAAAACAATAGAATGGTATCTTTAAAGGACTCGAATAGAAGCAGAAACTCTCAATGTACAGTTCTATATCAAGAGAAATATTTTAAGAAATGAAGACAAAAATAAAGATATGTATAAATAAAGGAATGCTGTGTGAGCATGTCAGCAGATCTGTACTCTAAGAAATGTTAAATGAAAGTTCCTTATGTTAAAGGCAAATGATCCAAGATGGGAATCATTCAAATGATTCAACTCAGATCTACAATAAAGACTAAAAACAAAAAAAATATGAAAGTAAAATTGCAGACATAGCTAAAGAAACTTTTTAAATAAATTACATTATCTACATATTAACCATATAGGTTATTTTGTTTGTTTTGGACCATACCCAGTGGTGCTCAAAGGTTATTTCTGGCTCTGTGCTCAGAAATTACTGCTTGCAGGCTCAGGAAATCATATGGGATGCTGGGGATCTAACCTAGGTCAACTGCATGCAAGGTAAATGCCCTATCTGATGTGCTATCACTCCAGTTCCTGAAATATAAAGTTTTAAAAGATAGTTGGCAATGCAGTGGTAGCACAAAGGATGGGAAGGGATAAATGGCAGTTGTGCTATGAGAAATATTCTATTGTTGGAATATTAGAGAGATAAGTCCAATTTATCCATCTCTAGAGCCACTATTTTCTAGGCTTTAGCAGAGTAACGACTAGAGAAACCACTAAAATAAAACACAAGGGAAAATTAAAATATAAGGGAAGAAATTTGGATACTCCAAAATAGTAAATTTACTAAGAAGCAATGAAGGAACAAAGGAAAAAAATAAATATAACAGATGGAACAAATGAAAAAAGTAGAAAAACAACTATTAAAATAGGAAACCAAAACATAATCCATGAAAAATATGAAATATATCTAAAGAAAGAACTTTAAAGTCTAAAAGTTATCAGATAAAAAGGAAAAGATTTGTCATTTCTGAGAGATTTTATGGAAAAAAAAGGATTGAAAGTACAAAGAATTACCTACCCAGCATGGGGTTTGGGGAAGCCCCTTGTGGAAGGCCTTCTCTCTAACTTGGGTGTGCTGGGAGTCTTGATAGGCTCCTAGCTGTCCCCTCTTCGGCCCCTGGCCTCCAGGCTTCTGGGGGTGGCAGCCCAGGCGGCCAGACCAGGTGGGTTGGTGGGGGGTCCCCTCCTAGATGGGGTCCCAAGTTTTCCCCACCCTTCCCCTAGCTCTGGGGTGGGAAGGACGCAGGGTGTGGGGCGGGGGGATCCTGGCTTCTGGCTTTCTGTCTATCCTTTCTTGAGCTGGAGGCAGGGTCTACCCAGCATGGGGTTTGGGGAAGCCCCATGTGGAAGGCCTTCTCTCTAACTTGGGTGTTCTGGGGGCTTGATAGGCTCCTAGCTGTACCCTTTTCGCCTACAGGCTTCCTGGGGTGGAAACCTGGGGGCATTAGCCCCCGCGCGCACTGCATATATTAAGAATATTCCCCATCCTTATGTTATTGTTTGTATATCCAGAATGTCTCTTGTATTCTGCCCTTTCCCACTCCCCTACAAAGCTTATTTTTTACTCCTTTACTCTTACCGTCCCAAACACCACTGACCCACATTACTCTTTTTAACTTCAGTGCTTCACAATCCTAATCACAGACCAACACCATCCATTGTGTTCGACAACCCCGATCTATTTAAAAAGACATACAATGGACACGAATTTCTTTCGAATATTCTATGTATATTTTCTTTGACATCTATAAATCTTACTAAATATTCTCTTTTTTTTTTGTCCCCAAATTCACAATACAGACCCGGCAAAGGTCTGGGTTGAGGTGTATATGGGGTGCATTTACTGTACCTCCTCTTTCTATACAGTCAGTGTAAAGAACACAGCCTGTAATAAGAATTGGGAGGCCTTATTTTTTTTCTTTTTATTTTTTTTGATTTTTTCTTTAACTTCTTTTTTAAACACCCCCTTCACTAATGCAACTTTCCTGCCACCAGTGCCCCAAAACTCCCTCCCTCCCATCCCACCCCCACCTGTACTCTCTGTACAGGCTTTTCAGTTCC
>PVKC010035538.1:0-13454 GCA_004027635.1 Crocidura indochinensis | reverse complement strand
AACCTGGGTCGGTCCTGGGTTGACCATATGCAAGGCAAATGTCCCACTGCTGTTCTATCTCTCCAGCACCAGGGTTTGTTTTAATTAAAATGCAGCTCAGATATGGAAGAAACCACAGTTGGCAGGATCCCCCATCCCCTCACACTTACCCCAACTAGAATTCATCCTAGATGCCTCTGACCTCTTACTTAAGAGGAGAGCTCATTGCTGGACCATAGGATTTGCTATTTAGTCTTCCATGGGACACGCCAGTGTATTTCTAACACTGCCTCTCTGATCAGTAACTGAGCAGAACTGCAAAGATAGTGACACAACTCTTGCTATTTCTTCTCTTTTTTAGACCCTGTCTACTTTTGTTCTTTTTAAATGCTCTAGCACAAAGAACATTCATTCCCTTAAGGAACATGGACTGCAATCACTTCCCACTCCCCAAGTCCTTAGTTTTTCAAGACAGTGTCAGGTACCCGTCTATCTTTTAATTTATAGAAATTCTTTCTAGATTCAGAATACTTTGCCTCAAAAGCATATCTGCCTTCTACCTGGGGATGTCCTACCAGACCTTATACCCTTTGTTCTTACCATAAAAATTTAGGTGCTTTTAGTATTTAAGTAGACTTTAATTTTTTTTATATATTTTTACTTTTGGTATTTTGGACTTTCCCATGGTCTTCAGGACTTACTCTTGGCTCTGTGCTCAGGAGGAGCCTGGGGAAGCATATGAGGTGCTAGGGATCAAACACCATTTTGACTGAGTGTAAGGCAAGTGCCTTACCAGCTTTACTTTCTCAGGCCTCTATAGGTTGTTCTTCCCTTATTTTTTTCCTTTTTTCTTCTCTACTTCTCCTTCCTTCCTTCCTTCCTTCCTTCCTTCCTTCCTTCCTTCCTTCCTTCCTTCCTTCCTTCCTTCCTTCCTTCCTTCCTTCCTTCTTTCCTTCCCTCTCTCTCTCTCTCTCTCTCTCTCTCTCTCTCTCTCCTTTTTTAAATATAAGAACAGAGACCTGGAGTAAGGAAAGAATTTACCTAATGGAAAAAATTCATTTCTCTACCTCTCTAAAGTGTGGATCATTTGTTCATCATCTTTCTGCAATTAGGGCATATGCATTATTTTACTTTTTCTCTCAATTTCTACTGGCATTTTTATCATCCCGGGCACGTTTGTCCCCTCTGTGGACTTGTTATCATATTTCATGCACATATTAGCACATATTAGGAGTGCTCTGAAGATGGATTCAAGCAGAACTTGCATGCTAGAGTGGTAACTCTCTAAAAGCCATCAGAAAGCCTGCATGTTCCCATCCAAAAGAATTTCCTCTGCAACCCTTGATGTGTCAGGAGGAGACAGTCTGTTCCTCCACTTGGGGCCCTCCCAATGTGTGGGTACCACCTGCCTTTCCAAGTTGAGAGAAGCCAGGTGGGTGCAAGGTTTTCTTTTCAAGTGAAGTTCATGGTGGGCTGAAGACAAAGAAATGGGAGTGATCTGGCTGTTGTTTTTAATCCAGATACTACTGACGTGTGGGACTCTTAATGCTGGTTGAGTTAGTAATAATCATGTCCGTCTGTGGGATGAGAGGTGGAGATGCTATTTTGAGGATGGTTTTGATGATGAATATTGAGTAACAGCACATAATAGGAAGTGCTTTTTCTTTTGTGTTCCTGTATCAGTATGTAGGCTTGCCTGTTTCTCACTCTGAACAGAGAATTCCTCCTTCTGTAGCACTTCTCCCTTCCCAGTCTCTGGCTTTTATCACAGCTTTGTCTTTTGTGTAATTCTATAAAACAATCACAGAATTGTCAGCTCAGGGTCAGCAGGTAATGTTAAAGGAAGACAGTTTATGAAGAACAGAGTGTGTAAAATTACATGGACCCAAAGGCATTGATGAAACATAGATGGTTTTAAACATTTATGAAGTTTTATAGCCCTGAATCCACAAGGCTCTGATGAATACCTTTGTACTTGGGGATAATTATTGATGAATGCTGACTTTGGGAGAGTTACCTACCGCTCACCTCAAACCAGGTATTTGGATTTCTCTCCTACTGGGGTGTCAGGGTAGTTGAGCCTGCTTTGAAAAGGTAATTTGTTTTTCTCAGTTAAGGATGTTAGCTAAGAAGAAAGACTTCTTTCCCTTAAACTATTCATATCTGAAATGCTGTTTCCTTCCCAGTCCTGTGCCCTCTTCAAGGTCCTTCTGAGGCCTGCACCCATGTACTGGGGCAAGAAACCACCCTTATAGGTTGGCACTCAAGCTCCTAACTCCACTGCTCCTCCCCTCTCCTCTTAAACAGTCTCAGTCTTGTTGAGAAGTGACTAAAATGTGGTTGTTCTGACACATGTGTCCCCAAACTTCTCTTGGAACAGGCTTATAGGACATTCTGTCTGCAACTTGAGAATCAAATTGCTCTTGAAATTTCTGTGTGTGTGTGTGTGTGTGTGTGTGTGTGCTGTGTGTGTGTTGGGCCACACACAACAGTGCTCTGAGGTTCACTCCTGGGCACAGTTCAAAGATGATATGAGATACCAGGAATCAAACTTAGGTGGCTTAATGCAAGGCAATATCACTTCTTGTTGAACTATTCCTCTAGCTCCCTTCTTGCTATCATTACCTCTACCAAAATGCTTTACTCTTTGACTTATGGCTCTGGGCAAAATGAAAGACAATTTTTAAAAAATAATATTATTGAGTTAACGTTTCCTTATATTAGACTAAATCCGAAACAGAAGAGCTAAGGGGAACATTCCTAAGTTAAGGAATGAAAAAGTTTAAGGGGCTTAGAGAGATAGTACAGTGGGTAGGGCTCTTGCCTTGCATAGGGCCAACCCAGTTTGATCCCTGGCATCCCATATAGTCCTCAGTGCAACAAGAGTGATTCCTGAGAGCAGAAACAGGAGTAACCCCTGAGCACTGCCAGCTGTGCCTCTCCCCCCACAAACAACAAAACAAAATAAAAATGTAGGCCTTCCCTGCCTCTTGCTAGTTGTGTCACCAGAGTTAATGGCCATCATGTTTGAGACCATTGGAGGGAACAGAATGTGAGCATGCATGAGCCCTGTCCAACCCTGCTATGGAACTTTCAGAAAGTTCCCTACTGCTGCCATCCACCCCCCGCCCTGAGACTATGCTGAGATGCCAGGTCTAGAGGATCCCATCCTCCACAATTACACTGACTGAAGTAGTGAGGATGGGGATGGAAGTGATGTACCCCAAGTCTGCTCTCAGATCATAACAGGGAGGATAATAGACTCATGGGTCATTGCCATCTCATATGACTGTTGGAGTGGATGTGGGAGGAAATAGGACAGAGATGGGACCATCATCAACACAGACAAGGGCCAGAGAGGAAGTGGAAGGAGAAAGACCAAAAAGGGAAGGGCCTACAAGAGGGAGAGATAAGCAGAATGGAGGCTGATTGGCTAGCTGTTTCATTCAAACTGATGTCATGAGAGATTCCCAGGAAGTCCTTGAAAATTCAGTGATCGCCAGGAAGTACATAAGAATGTGTAGAATAATAACTTCAGAATGAAGATGATAATGATGACTTCTCCCATTTCTTCCGTGACTGAGATCCCATTTCCAGGTTTCTATACTGTCTGGGTAAAGTGAGAATCCATGTGTTAATTTCTGTTGGAGTACTCTGAGTTTTGGAGCATTTGGGGTAGTCTAAGTATTTGGAATATTTTAAAGCATTCTAATTATTCAGAGTATTCTGAGTACTCTGAGTATTCTGAGTTTACAATCAGGGTAAGTATTCAGTGATTGCTTAGTTCTGTCTATTTATCAGACGGAGGTCCACTGTCACCAAAGTCATCATGAATGAATTTAAGCCAAGTTCATAAAAATATAAATGACTCCTTACAGTCCCAGTGCTCTTAGAAATAATGATCCTTTCAATTTCTTATTAGTTTATTTGTGCAGATGCTGGAACCAAGCTAGCTGAGTCGACGATCTTGAGCAAGCAGATGATCGCCTCAGTGCCCGGAGTAAGTGCTGATGGAACTCACATTTAATTCTTCCATTCCTTCCGAGTGTTTCGTTTAGTTATTGTGGCCTATGGTTTTGGTTCACTCTAGAGACAATAAACACTGTAAAATTGAGAAAGCAGAGCATCCTGTTTAAAAGAGTGTTAGTGAAGTTTAAAATGAATCCCTGTCTCGGAAATGTTTAATTCCAGGAAACACGAATAAAATAAAATGGAAACACCAATTTAAAGAGAGGAAAGAGAGGAAAGAAATGGCCAGAGATACAGAACAGATTTGATTAAGTTCATTTTTTTTCTCCAGAATCAATTTTCTTCTATTGGCTCCCGTTAACCAATTTGATTTAACTACTGACAGGAAGAATTAAGAATTTGTAATACCTTGGATTTTAAAATATATATTATTATTTCCTCTGGTGATGTTTAAAGTTTCTTTTATTATCAACTCATGAGCTATTTTGAAATATGTCAAAAGTCTCACTGGCAGGCCTGAAAATGGGAAATCTTAGTAATGATCATTTGGTTAACTGCAGCAAATTCAGAATCTTTAACAATGTTCATTGAAAAATGATATATTTTCTTTAGAGGAAAAACAAACTTAAAAAGGAAAAGAAAGGGTCAGAGCAATAACACAGTGGGAAGGACATTTGCCTGCTTACTGCCCACCTAGGTTTGATCCCCAGCATCCCATAGGGTCCTCCAAGCCTGTCAGAAGTCATTTCTAGCACAGAGCCAAGAGAAACCCCTGAGTACTACTGGGTGAGGCCCAAAACTAAAAAAAAAATAACAACAACAATAAAAATAAAAGCCTATAATCTTACCTCAAATCAAACTTCTGTGGCTAACGAAAAAAAAGAACTTTGTGTGTGGGGCTGTGATCCAACTCAGATGCTACTGAACCTGAACTTACATTTTGATTCATTCAGCATTCAAATTTGCTAAATCATGTATTCATATAAAAGAGTCTCATTTCTAGTTAATGTTTCTCTGTTGGTTTTGGAAGCCACAACTGGTGATTACATAGGTTTTATTCCTAGCTCTGTTCTCAGGCATCATTCCTGGCAGGGGTGGGGACCATCTGTGGCCTGGGGATCAAACTAGGGTTAGCCAAGTACAAAACAGGCAGGCACCTTAGCTCTCTACTATCTCTCTAGCCACATGATTCATAATATCTTTACAAGTGTGGATCTATATATAAGCCTGTGTATATAAACACATTGGCTAGACATACATCATTATTGTTTTGAGGTATTCTTTAGTGGTGCTCAAGGACCACTCCTAGTGCATTGTGGGTTATTGAGGGTTATTCCTAGCAATACTCAGGGGCACCTATAGTACTAGGGATTCAAGGGCAAGTACTCCTGCAGGCAAGTATGCTCCAGCCTTTTCAGTCCTCTCCTGGGCTTGAGTGGGAAACTTATAACACATTTTCATATTGTTTTCTAAAAGAGTTTTATTAATTTTTCTGAGTATTCCAGTTTTACCTACTAATTATGAAAAATGAAACAAAATGCTGTATTTGGTTTTTGAACCACATTTGGAAGTGCTCAAGGCCTACTCCTGGCTCTGTGTTTGAGGTCATATCTGCAGTACTCAGGGACCACCTGTGTTGAGGATCGAACCCTGCCTCCTGTGGTACAAAGCATGTGTTCAGCACATTGAGAAGGAAAGATCTGGACCCGGAGAGATAGCACAGTGATGTTTGCCTTGTAAGCAGCTGATCCAGAACCTAAGGTGATTGGTTCGAATCCCGGTGTCCCATATGGTCCCCTGTGCCTGTCAGGAGTGATTTCTGAGCAGATAGCCAGGAGTAACCCCTGAGCACCTCCCCTGAGGACCTCAAAAACAAAACAAAACAAAACAAAACAAAAAAAAAAAGAAGGCAAGATCTCCAGCCCCTCTACTGCATTATTTTAAAAAATACTTTCTATTTCATTTTGTTGGTGTAGAGATATATGAGAAATGAAAAATAACAATAATTGAATCCAGTGATATTATCTCTATATCAATTTTGTCATTGCATTTCATTTTTTCCTTTTCTGTGTAAATTTATCCAACTATAGTTGAAGCCATACTAGAAGCAATTTGATTACATATGTTAGAAGCATTTTCTCCCAAAATATAATGGCTATGTAATGTTACCTCTTGTTAAGAGGTAAAGGTATTTTCTTAGCAGGAAAGAATACAGGTTTTACAGTCACACTGGAGTTTCAGGCCTGTCTCATCTCTAGGGTTGAAAGACATAGGACAGAAACCAACCTGATTAGATCCCAGCATTCCATCTGATGTCCTGAGCACTCCTGAGCACAGCCGCGCATGACTGAAACCCCTATCTCCAAAGGAAAGTTTTTTCACGTTGGGCTATTTAAAATTTTTCCACTAAGTGACCACTTAATGCCCCAAAATTTTTGCATAAGCCCAGAAACATAGGAATATATAAAGGCTATTCAAATAAAATATTTGGTGACAGTAAATTATAAACAAATCTATTTGAAAACAAATTTTTAAAAATTTGAAACTCCATTTTGGTCATGATGAACACATTAAGAAGCCAGGATTCACTCTATGGTTTTTGAATTATTATTTTTGATTTACATTACTTGTATTGATTTGTATACAGTATGGTCTATAATCAGATCTCGGCCAAGGTCTACCAGGGGCCCTAAACTCAATTTACCTGGGGGCCGCAGGAGGCAAAGTAGGGATGATCCTTAAGTTAAAAGTCAATAGTAAGCCTTGAACATTGGGGGGTGTGACCCAAACAACTAAAACAAAACAAAACAAAAAGATTCCTCTAGGCCAGGGACACAAAATGTTGTACGGAGGGCCGTTTGTGGCCCGCGGGCCGCGAGTTTGAGACCCCTGCAAACTAAAGATTAAAGAGGAAATACATTTAAAACTTATTAACATGGTACCAGACATAGTACTAAGTAAACATTATTTTAAAATATTACATTAACAGTCTTTTTATTATTGGCTATTTTATTTTTAATATTCCATAGTAGTAAGTAATATATGCATCATGTGTATAAATCTTCATTTATTGTCCATATTTTAGAATATTTATAAATTTATAAGATTCTTTAATAATAATTTTTATTTTGACCCAAAATGGATTACAAATCTTTCACAGTAATATTTTAGGTACTTGGTGACATTGAATCAGGGCATTCCTACCACCAATGTTGTCCTCCCTCCACCATAATAAATTTTTAGTAGTAAAATTGAAGACTGTTATTTTGTTTGGGAGTCACACCTGGCAGTGCTCTAGGGCTACTGCAATCTGTATACTCAGGGGTCCATGAAGTGCTAGAGATCGAATCTAGGCCTTCTGTTTATTGAGTATCTAGCCTTTGACCTATCTCCTCAGCTCCTAGACTGTATTTTTTAAATTTAATTTTGAATTGGGAAGTGTTGGGACCATATTGCACAATGTTCAAAAGTCACTCCTGGTTTTTCACTCAGGTGTCACTCCTGACAGTGTTTAGGGGATTATAGATGGTATCAGTGATTGAACCAGGGCCACCTGAATGCAGCAAGCACCTTAGCCCTATACTATCTCCCCAGTTCCTTGACTATCTTTTATAAGAGTTTTGAAAAATAGAGTAATTTAATATGCTATGAGATAAAAATCTCAGCTCTCAAGGACTTCCCCCAGGTGTTTATTATTTGCTTATGCGAAGTTTGAGTACTTTGATTAGCAGAGGAATGAGAACTTCCAAATGAATAATTTGCTGTGGATGGTTCCAGTAATGGCTGCTCCTTCCATTGCATGGAGTCCTAGGCAATCAATTGGTGGTTGCAACCAAAGAGGAGACCATTTCCATTGGATGTTTTCATAGGGCATGTCTAAGAGTGGGCATGTGATTCCTACTCTCTCCCCATTGGCTTAACTTCAGCCACGTGACCAAACCCAACTGCAGGGAATCCTGGGAAAGGGATTTAATAACTTGCAAGGGAGAAAGAGAAATGGGGTGGGTGAATAGCTGCTTTGCCACATATTTTCTGACCTCATTGTTTAATCTTTTGGGGCTCCCCAGTGGAACTCAGGAGACCCGAGGGCCCTAAATGGGCATTTCTTGGTCAACACATCCAGCAACTCAATATAAAGGCCTGAAGATGTGATGCTGCTTAGCCCAGTGGCAGCACCTTAGCAGTGCTCACACGGTTTTTAGGACTATACGCAGTGGTGCCTGAGTGCAGACCTGGGGCCCTCATGGTCTCCAAAATCAAACCTGGGTAGTTTCTTCTAGGCGTGTGCCCTAACTGCTGTACTATCTTGCAGCCCCTGTTTAGTTCTTTAATCTCCAAGATTTGTCACCTATGTCAAAGCTAAGAATAATAGCTCTCACATATAAAAAGGTAGATTAGAAACAGTAAGTGAAAAAGACATTCTAATAACAACTAAAAAAAAGCAACGTTTATAGGTTCAGCACACAGCATTAAGTAGTTAACCATTTAAATAATTACCTTTGCTAACTGTAAGTTAATATAAAATATGAAAACGTGAAAATTAGAATAAGTTTCAAATCCCGATTTTGGGGCAAGGGATGCTGGCATTTCTCAGAATTTACTTCTGGTTCTGTGCTTAGAAATCATTTCTGGAGGGATTGGGGGGCTACATGGGGTGCTGAAGATCCAATTCAGGTCAGCCACATGCCAGGCAAGTACATTATCCATTGTATTCAAGTCCCAAATACTGGTTTTTTCTTTACATATATATTTTTTTCAAATTTATTGAGATAATATTGGTTTACAAGAGTGCAACTCTGTCACTGTTTTAGGGGTACAGTGTTTCCACATCATGATCACCATCAAGATGCTGATTTTCCTCCACCACAGTATTTCTAGCTGTTAAACTTACTGATCTTTAAGTGAATAAAGCATTGTTATTAACTCCAGGTGATAGTGAAATAGGTACAGGCCTGATTAAGAATATACTTGACAAGCTCCATATTTGATATGATTCGATAAAGCAGTGAAATATGCACATTTGAAATTATGTCCAAATATGTTTTTGAAACAGCATTTTAAGCAACAAAAGTATGCAAACAAAATTGATATGTAACAAGAAGGTATTGTTTGAATAAAATGGGCCACAACTAGAAGATAGACATCTACCAAATATGTTTATAAAACAATTCATTGGAAAATGCTTATAACAGCATTTTTCAGAATTAAAAAGCAGCTTAGAAAAGTACCAAAATCTTATAATAAAATATGTGTATATGTATATGTAACATGCAGTGCAATTCTGGAAAGAAATATTAACAGTGCCTGCCTCACAGGAATTAGATGATGATTATTTTCTATTTATAATTTATAGTTTCCAAATTTTCTATTTTGAACACATACTGCTTTTATAACATAAGGCATATAACTTTAAATAAGCTAAGGGTTTTAAGAAAGAATTGGGTACAGTTTGTTTCAATTCATGCTTATGCTGTTAAAATATATTGAAATGTTGGAAATACAATTCCTTTTAACTTTTATTGAAATATAAGCCTTAAAAAAACAAATGAAATTAGACTCGTATATTTTAAAACACTGCTGTCGTTATACTTAACATTTTGCAAAGGACTAGAAAAGAAGTTGAAGGACTGGGAGACAGAATAAAGGCTAGAGTTCATGACCTGGGATCTGTTCCTCTTGAGATGTAGCTCTGAAACCCTCTGAGCATTTTTGGGTGTAGTCTTGAAAACCCCAAGCATTGCCAGATTGGACTCTGGTCTCCTCTGATACCTCGGTGTCTGTACAGCACTACATTCTCAGGCTAACATTAAGCCAAAGCTGGTTGGTCATGTGTGGCCAGAAATGGACCCACCCCTCCTCAGCAGTGCTAGATACCCCCCAAATCTAATCTCAACAACAATAGGAGGGGAAATTAGAAATTTTATGCTATGTCTTATAACTATAGGTGCTATGATCTTGACTATAACACATTTTTAGAATGTCATTAGATATACTGCTATGACTGGAATAAAAACATGACTAGGTAATAGTAAGTTCTTGGCTCTCATTTTAAAAATTCAGACTTGAAAGACAAATATTGAATAATGCTCTTAGTAATTATTTTTGGTGACATTTGCCCAGTTGGAGTGGTATAAAATATTGCCTCAAAGAAACAAATCCCTTTCAAGAAATTCAAGCACAGAGCCTTCTTCTATTTGCATGCCATGTGAAAGGTCAAAGAAAAGTGGAATAAATCAGGGGGAAATCCTTTCATGCACCAGAGGATTAATATTCCAAAAGCAAGACCATAATAACCTTTTGATGATGCCTTCACTTGATTTAAATGAAAAGAGGAAAACCTTAGAACATACAAGATGCTTGGAAAACACTCTTGACAGTCCTGCCAATGACCTTATTTTACTGTTTGTTCCCCTGTCAGAGGAACTGACAGGCGTAACATTCTAGAAGAGATGGAAGGTGTTATAGTTCAGGGTGGTGCTGATTTACATGAATATGCGAGAATGAGGGCCACTGGGTGAGCCAGTTAAGCATCTCCTGTTCCAGATTTCCCTCAAAGAAAGCTAAGAAAGGCTGGCAGGCATCTTCAAGGGCTCAGACAGCTGCTTTTGATCCTCAGCAGACCCAGGCTGATGCAGGGTTCTTGCCGACCGCTTTGATTAGCCATGGGCCTGGCTGCTCTTTTTCCTTTTCTTTGCTTCTAATCCTAAATTCACTGCATTGCCCCCAAGGAAGCAGGCTTATGCCATTCACTAAACTGAAACACAAGTGTGTGTTCCTTCCCTTCAGTCCCTGCACCCCCAAATTTGCTGATCGAGTGGGAGGCAGCAACTAACTGGGTATTTTTCTCCATATGGCTAGACCACAACAATTGAACAGCCATGAAACACACACAGTGCTTCTACACCATATAAGATGCTCTGGTGTCAGTGATTTAACTTGAATATAAGATTTTGTTTTGTTTTGTTTCACTTTGGGGCCAGACCTGGTGGTACTCAGGAGTTACTCTTGGCAGGTTTGGGGACTATATGGGATACCAGCCATCAAGCCCAGATTGGTATGTGCAAGGCAAGCACCCTACCCACTGTACTATCTCTCCAGCCAGAATATAGGAATTTTTGATTCAAAGCAAACAGGGCTTTGAGATGTTCTTTGGTTTTTGTTTTGGAGGCACCCCTGGTGGTGCTGAAGGGCTACTCCAGGCACCTTGTTTGGGGATTGCTTCTTAATACTTGGGAAACCATTGTGCCAGGGATGAATGGAACTTGCCATTCAAAGTGCAAAGTCTGTGTTCTTGCTATTTTTGTTATCTCTGTTGAGGAGGCTTTAATATCTATATCTATAGCCTTCTATAACTATATATATAGCCATATGTATCTAATTATGTATATATACATAAATGTATATATATGTCTATATGTATCTATTTAATTTAGGGGCTAGAGAAAAGGCTGGTGCAGTTTGGAGGTACATATTTTTCATGGGCATTGAAGTCTCCCAAGGAGATCAAGTATTACTGAAGTATTAGGGTGGCTTGTGTCTAAAAACTCTGGTAACTGACTTCACACTAGCAAAACATTTGTATATAAAGCCATTTAAAAGCAAGTCAGTCCAAATCAGCAAGAGTTGAATTTAAAACTGCTACAAATATCAGTGGAGTGCAGTTAGATCAGAGCAGGAACCACTTGACAATGATGGTTGGAAATGGTCACTCTGGATAAAAACAGGGTGCTGCAAACAGATGTATGATCACTGATAGTAAGCTAGACAAAGAAGGGACCACCTACTCTAGCAGCCTGGGGGTGGTAGTGGGGGATATGGGCTGCAGAAAGGGAATGGGGAAGGGGGGGAGGACAAATTTGGTGGTGGGTATTCCCCTGATTCAATGTTAATATGTACCTAAAATACTAATGTGAAAGATATGTAAGTCACTATGATCAAAATAAAAATTAAAAAAAAAGAACAGGGTGCTGAAAGGAGATAAAGTGATAGGCATGATATCCCTCAGTGACATTATTACAATATTGCAAGCCATAGTGTCTGAGAGACAGAGAGAGATAGTAGAGAGAGAAAGAAAGAGAGATAGGCAGAGGAGAAGGCAGGGTGAGGTGGGATGGAAACAAAGGAATTGGCTGGTGATAGGAAATGCTCACTCTGAAAGATGTTGAACATTCTATGACTGAAACTCAAACATGAATAACTTGGTAACTATTTTACGATGATTCACTTAAAGAAGTTATTTACAGTGGACTGGACATTAGCCCTGCACATGGCTGATTTGGGTTCAATCTTTGGCATCCTATATGGTTGTCTGAGTCTGCCAGGAGTAATTTCTGAATACAGAACCAGGAGTTATCCCTGAGTACTGCTGGGTGCGGTGCAAGAAACAAATAAAATAAAGTAAAATATAAGCCTTTTGAGCCTTCTCGGGGGGGGGTACCCTCTGCCTTGCTCTGCCCCCACAAATCCTTTTATCAGTTGGTATCTACACAGAACTCAAAAAGTCACAGACTCCCCCACTTGAGCACCTTGGAGTGATTCAGGAATGCAGGAAATCAGAATGAGCCACTCTAACTTAACCCCCACCAGCAGGGTCACATCTGGGTGCCCACCCAGCCTCACTCAGCGGTATCCTTGTGTTTCAGTGCGGGACGGCAGCTATGGAGTGTGTGCGACAATACATCAGCGAGGTGCTGGACTTCATGGCCGACATGCACACGCTGACCAAGCTCAAGGTAAGAGGTGCCTGACCCCCTCCCAGGGACCACAGCCCAGGCATAGTTGGAGAGATTCTCAATCAGATGAGGAGGCAGCTGTGCACTGGGTGGAAGCAGAGCCCTAAGTTTAAAAGTCTGAGAAACTCGTTTCTGCCGCTGCCAGGTGGGAATGGAACAGACAGTAGCGCCAAGAGGGTCTTGCTTACCTTTTATTCTGGTCTCATACTTACTGTCCCTGTGAAGGTGGTCCTTCCAAGTGGGATATGTATTTTGCTCAAGGTTCTTTTCACTGTTCCAAATGATGCAGTCAGGGCTGTCCTAAGACCTCCTACCTCCAAATCTGTTCTCTTTGGAGCTGGGACCATCTCATTTTTTTTTCTCCATGACGAATACAAATATTTTAGTGCCCCACAAGGTGCAAATTTCTAGGCTGGAGGTAGAATAATGTAGGTAAAGAGACTCTTATGAACTGTCATGCATGATGCCAATGTAAGCTTTTTTTAAATGTCTTTTTATCTGTCCCAGGGTTATCTTTTTCAAGACAGTAATAAAAGGGGGTAGAACAGCATTCATTTTGCACATGGGCAAATTCCCAGTGAAGTTGTTGAGTTTATTGATTGTTTTGCAGGGTGGAATAATTGCTGATGCTAGTCAACCTCCTCTGCCATGAGCTGACTAGGGAGCACCGAAGACTGATAGCCTGTGAGGGTTGAGGAAGGCTCTGGGCAGAGGAGAATTTAAATATTGGCCCAAGGAATAATGAAATTGTAGTTGGGGGAGCCGGGAGGTGGC